>CAUYON010125177.1:0-49961 GCA_963573935.1 Arctocebus calabarensis
ACATATGCTATATAGCAAGCTATAGTTTATGTATACCATGGAATACTATTCAGCCACTAGAAAGGATGGTGACCTTGTATTAACCTGGATGGAGTTGAAACATCTTCTTTTTAGTAAAACATCATAAGAATGGAGAAGCAAGAATCCAATGTACTCAATTCTGATATGAGGACAATTGACACTAGTACTTGGTGGAGGGTGGGGGAATGGGGGAGCAGAGAGAGGAAAGCTGGAAGGAAGGGAGGCGGGTCAAGTTGTGTGCTATACCACTTGGGAGTGGAACACAATTATAAGAGGGACTTTACCTAACAAATGAAAGCATTGTAACCTGGTCTTTGTATCCTCAATGATTCCCAAACAATGAAAAACAAAACAAAAAAACCCTACAGCAATGAAATAACAGTGGAACCTTCATATAGTTGACCTCCTCCTTACAATGAGCACCTCCTTACGTTGACCTAATTTTCATATGTTCCGCATGTACATGTGAGTACAGAAGGCTGAATTCCTTATATTGACAACCTCTGTATGTTGACAAGTTTGTTACAGTCCATTGGATTGTCAAATTACTGAGGTTCTGCTATATTAACAAATCCAACAATTAATAAAATGAATTACACCATACAACTAAAAATAAGTGGAATATATCTCAGTTATTCTAGAGTGGTTCAAAAATTCAACATTAGTTAGTGTAATCCTTCCCATCCAGAGCCTAAAGAAGAAAAGTCACGTGATTATATCAATAGATTTAGAAAAAGAATTGACAAAATCCACTCCTGAATCATGATAAAAACTCTTAGCACACTAGGAAGAAATTCTCTGTTCTCTCAATGTAGTAAAGAACAGCTAAAAAAAATTCAAAAGCTAATACCATACTTAATGGTGAGAAACTTTAAGCTTTCCTGCTAAGATCTAGAACAAGGCAAGAATGTCTCCATTCCTGACTGCCTCTTAAATCTTAAGCTAATACAAAAAGATAATTAAATAAAACAAAATGTATACAGACTGGGAGGGAGGTTATAAAATGGGTCATATTTGAAGGGGACGTGATTACCTATGTAGAAAATTTGAAGGATGAACTAAAAAACTCCTGGAAATACTAAGTGATTATAAAAAGGTTAAAGAATACAAGTTTAATGAGCAAAGTCAAATGTTTTCTTAAATACCAGCAATGAACAAACAGGATTTAAAATTAAAAAACATATTACCGTTTACATGAGCACCTGTAAAAATGAAATACTTACATTTAAATTTAACTAACTGTGTACAAGATAAATGTGAGGAAGACTACAAAACGCTTGTAAAGAAATTATGGAAAAACTAAATTAATAGAAATGTTTTATATTCATAGTATTGCAGGCTCAATATTGTCGAAGGGTCAGAGCTTCCTAACTTGATCTAAGTATTCATTGCAATCCCCCCCAAAATTCCAGCAAGTGGTTTTTGTTTGTTGATTTTTAATTTTTTTCTCTTGGTTGTGGCAAACTGATTATAAATCTTATCTTATACTGAGAAACAAGTTACCCAAAAAACCATTAGATCATAATCTGAATGATAAAGTTATACAACTGACAAATACCACTGGAGAAAATATAGATGATTTGGGGTATGGTGATGACATATTATCTGTAACACTAAAAAGCACAATCCTGAAAGTAAGAATTTATAATAAGTTGGACTTCATTAAAATTCAAAACATTCTGTGAAAATATTAATACTTTAATGAAGATTTCACTGACTCTATAGACTACCATTTTAACAATGCTGATTCTACAGATCCTTGAACATGATATGATCCATTTGTTTACATTCTCTGTGATTTCCTTTCTCAGTAACTCATCTTTCTGCCTGTAGAGGTCTTTTATCTCCTTGGTTAAATATATTCTTAGATATTCTATTTTCTTTGTTGCTATTGTAAAGGGTATTGAGTCTTTTCTTTGATTCTCAGCTTGACTGTCACTGGTGTGTGGAAATGCCACTGATTTGTGTACATTAATTTTGTAACCCAAGACCCTGTTGAATTATTTATCAATTCCAGAAGTCTCTTGGCAAATCTTTGGCATTTTCTAGATATAAGATCAGATCATCAGCAAAGAGCACTAGTTTGATCTTTTCTGCCCCCTTTGGGTACCCTTGACTTCCTTGTCTTGCCCGAGTCTTCTGGCTAGGACTTCTAGCACTGTGTTGAATAGAAGTGGTGACAGCAGGAGTTCTTTTCCAGTTTCAGATATAAGTGGAAATTCTCTCAATTTTTGCCCACTTAGTATAACGTTGGCTGTGAGTTTTCATATATGGCTTTTATAGTTTAAGTTGTATTGCATGTATGCCTATTTTGTTATGCATTGTTAACACAAAAGGGTGCTGAATTTTGTCAAATATTTTCTCTGCATTTAGAGATGATCATATGGTATTTGTTTTCGTTTCTGTTTATGTGGTGAATCACATTTGTAGATTTGCATATGGTGAAAAATCCTTGCATCACAACATCATTTTTTGTGAAAAAATATCTAGATCTAGAAAATTTATTCTATACTTTGTATGGAACCAGAAAAATATCTTGAAATAGACAAAGAGAACTAAAGCAAAAAGTACAAATTGGGAGGCATTGCTTTACCAGACTTTGATCTATGCTACAAGGCTATTATTGTAAATAAAATAGTTTGGTATTAGTATAAGAACAGAGACATAGACCAATGGATCAGAACAGAAGACTAAGGTATAAAACCATTTTCACATGGCCATCTAATCTTTGACAAGGCAACCAATAACATGCACTGGGGAAAATAATCCTTCTTCAATAAATGGTGATGTGGAAACTAGATAGCCATATGAGAAGACTGAAACAGAATCTGTACCTCCCACTACTCAAAAAAATTAATTAAAAATGGGTAACAGTCTTAAATCTAAGATATGTGACAAGAATTACAGAAGAAGGCTAAAACCCAGTTACAGCACAAGAAATGGGGAAAGGGGCAAGGGAGAGGAGGGGGGAGGATGGGTGGATGGAGGGTGATTGGTGGGATCACACTTACGTTGCATCTTAGAAGAGTACAAGTGAAAATTACTAAATGCAGAATATAAATGTCTTCATATAGTGATTAAAAGGCCATGAAGGCTATGTTAAACAGTTTGATAAAAACGTTTCAGATTGTATATGAAGTCAGCATATTGTGCCCCATGATTGCACCAATGTACACAATTATGATTAAATAAATAAATAAACACTGAAACTAAGACACCAAAAAAAAAAAAAATTACAGAAGAAAATAGTGGAAAACTCTCATCAGCTAAGGTAATGAATTTTTGAAGAAGACCACAAAGACAATCACAGCAACAAAAATATTAATTAACTAATGGGACATGATTAAAGAGTTTCTGCACAGCCAAGGAAATAGTCAGTATAAATAATAGACAACTCAGAGAACAAAAGAAATATTTGTATGATATACATTTGATAAAGGACTGATAACCAGAAATCTATAATGAATTCAAGCAAATCAGCAATAAAAAAATCAAACAACCCCATTTAAAAAAGGGGAAAATATATGAACCAAACTTCTTCAAAGATAGACTAATGACAATAGATCTATGAAATGATGCTTAGTATCTCTAATCCTCAGGAAACTGCAAATCATAACAACAATGAGCTATCATCTAACTCCAGTGAGAATAGGTTTAATCAAAAATTCCCAAACAGCTGATGCTAGTGTGAATGCAGGAAGAACGGAGTCCTCATATACTGTTGGTGGGACTGCAAAGTAGTGTGACCTCTATGGAAAGTTGTAGGAATATAGATAACTTAAAACACTAAAGGTAGACCTACCATTTAATCCATCAATTACACTATTGAGTATTACCCAAAGGGGGAAAAAAAGTAATTTCATCAAAAAGACAAGCACTTGAATATTTATTGCAGCATTCTTCAGAATTGAAAAATTTGAAAGGCGGTGCCTGGGGTTCAGTGAGTAGGGTGCTGGCCCCATATACTGAGGGTGGCAGGATCAAACCTGGCCCCAGCCATACTGCAACAACAACAAAATAGCCGAGTGTTGTGGTGGGCCCCTGTAGTCCCAGCTTCTCGTGAGGCTGAGGCAAGAGAATCCAGGAGCTGGAGGTTGCTGTGAATTATGATGCCACTGCACTCTTCTGAAGGCAAAAAAGTTAAAATCTGTCTCTTAAAAAAAAAAATTTGGAATCAACTCTAGTGTCCATCAATACATGAGTAGATTAATAAAATGTAGCATACATATATAAAAAATTGTGAATGGATACCTTTTGTAATAGCCTAGATAGAAGTGGAGACTATTCTTCTAAGTCCAGTATCACTAGAGTGGAAAAACAAAAACCATATATAATTGCTATTAAATTGGAACAAATGTGCACATTTAGTAGTAAAACTCAACAGAAATCAGGCAAGTGGGAGGCTGCAGATGGAAAGCAGTAAATTTACACCTGAAAGGTACAATGCACACTATCTCCGTGAGGGACACACTTATAACTTTGACTGAAGTTGTATATAACCAATTCATGTGACCAAAACATTTGTACCTCTATAATATTTTGAAATTTAAAAGCATAAAAATAAAAGAAACAAACAGCACCAACAATGAAAAAAAAGAACTTCTGCTTTCCAAAAGACAGTGTCAAGAAAACAGGTATTAATAGAACAGTCATACACATGGAAAAGATTTTGACAAAAGATACATATGATAGAGGACTGTTATCCAAAATACAAAAATAACTCACAAAACTCAACAATATGAAAATTGCTAACCTAATTTTCAAATGGTTAAAATGCTTGAAGCAACATTTGAATAAAGAAGGTACACAGATGATAAACAAACATGCAACACAATGTTCCATATCACATGTCATTAGAAAGTTGTAATTTAAACAACAGTAAAATGGTTGTTGGTATACAATGGGTACCCATTGTAATGGCCAAAAGCAAACATTGACAACAGCAAGTGCTAACAAGGATATGGAGCTCTTGCTCATTGCTGGTGGGATCACAAAATAATATGGCAAGACAATTTGTCTGTTTCTATCAAAATTAAACAAAAGCTTACTATAAGATTTAGTAATTGTGCTCCTTGATAAATACCCAAGGTTTTGAAAATTTATAAGCACATGAAAACTTTCATGTTCTCTTTATTTGTAATTGCCAAAACTTGTATGAAATTAAGGTGTCCTCCAGCAGGTACATTGATAATTAAACTATGATAAATACAGATAATGGCATATTTTCTATATTAAACAGAAATGAGCTACCAAGTCAGGGAATGATGTGAAAATACTATATAGATATGAAGTCTGAAATTTAGGTTTGTGAATTCATCCTAGAAAAAGTGCAACATGCCTCATCTCTGAATACACTGTGGTCACTTTTTAAATGATCCCCTTGGGAAGCTAGGCATTGATGCCAGAACCAAGTCTATCCTTCAAAGCAGTTTTGGAACTCGACTTCTGGAATGGCTATAAAAGCTGTCATCATATTACCTTAACGTCCTGAATGTCAACAAAATGTCTTCCTTTCAACATTTACTTTATATTTAGGTAAAGAAAAAAGTCATCGAGAGTCAGATAATGTGGGTAGGGAGAGTGTTTCAATACAGTTATTTGTTTACTGGCTAAGAACTCCCTTATAGACGGTAATATGTGAGGTGGTACATTGTTGTGATGCAAGAGACATTGGCCAAGATTTTCAGTTAAGACTTTCCTAACTGTTTATCACTATTTACTTGGTCTGCTATACTTCCCATAGTCAGCTGACAATTTTGACCCAGAATTTGATGAATTTGTGCAATATTTTGTTAATTCTGCTCATTACTGAAAGCCCTGGCCTCTCTTCATCAGTGATACTTTTTCTCCCCTCAGAAAAATGTTCAATTCATTTTAAATACACTGATGTTTTCTTCATAATATTATCCCCATAAATTTTGATCAACATGCCCTTGAATTCACTTCCATTCTTACAAAGTTTAACAAGAAATTTACAAATGCTTGTTCGTTAGTCTAATTGAAATCCATACATTCTAGAGATAGCACACAAAAACACCCAGCATCAATATACCAAGGTTATGAACTTTACTAAGTTGTTAGTACAGTGCCACCAATGTAAGTACTCTATGGCAGGTTCACAAACCTACTTGTCAGATCTCTTACAAGTAAGTGAAAATTCCAAAGTAAAAATATTAGATTCTGTATATCTCCAAATATATGACCTTCTAGAAAAGGAAAAACTATGGAAAGAGTTAAAACATGAATGGTTGTCATAGAATTTTCAGTGCAGTGAAACAATTTTGTTTGATACCATAATGATTAACATGTATCAGTATATATTTGTCCCAAACCAGTGAATGTACAACAGCAAGAGAGAAGTTTAATGTAAACTTTGGGCTTCAGGTGACAGTGATGAGTTTGTATAGGCTCAACAACTGTGAGGAATGTTGCACTCTAGTGCATTCTGATGTTGATAGTGGGAGAAATATGTGTGTGTGTGTGTGTGTGTGTTCAGGGGGGTTTGGGGGGTACCCTTTGGTTTCTTTTTGGTCAATTTTCCTGTAAGCCTAAATTTCCCCCCAAATGAAAAATATTTAAGTACATTTTTAGCATTAAGAATGTAAAAAATTAAATAACTTAAATATGAAAGTGTATTATTTATGTTTTGTGTTGTTTATATTCTCACTAGAAACTTTCTTAATGGTAGGGCTCTTTGCCAATGCCCAGGCTGTGGTTTATCAAGATGTCTGTCCTATGAGAGCCACTGGATATTAAAGGAAAAGCCCTGTCCGTAGAATAAGAGGAATATTGGGAAGTGCACTACTGTCCCTCATTTCACTCCCCACACGCTCTGTTCTGTTTTGGCAAGATGTCCACCCTCTCCTTCACTCCGAACCTGATAGTGTCATTGGGGGCATTCTCCACTCATGGGGACCCAGTAAGAAAAACAAATAGACATTTCTTAATAGATTATTCATATGCATTTAAGTAATTATATTCAAAACTCTAAGTATGATTATTTTTAAACCATAGATAGCTAATTTTTTAACAAGAGAAGATAACCTTATAAATAAATATGAAAGAATATAGTTGGAGGTCATCTCTAATACAGACTAAATTTAAGTGTGTGTGTGTAATAACAAATTAATATAAAAAATATGCTAAGCACCACAGGCATTTCAACCCAATTAGTACTATGAATCTTCCAAATGTCTTCTCAGTCATAGTCTCTGATGTTCCATTTGGCATTTCTATTCTTCCGTGTCACTTCTCATTAATGAATTGGTTCTGTCACTGTCATTTGGTGACTTCTGCATTCTCTTTTTACTTCATTAACTGATTATTTTCTAATTGCTATTTTATGCCACTGTTTGATTTATCGGCTCTTAATGTCCCACTTAATTGACTTATTTGTTTGAATGATGTGAGGGAAAATGTGACTGAATGTATTATTTAGCTTCCAAATTCTGATACAGTGAAAGCTAATTTTGATTGTTCCATTTTCTAGATAGGAAAAGTGAGGAAATACATCTACCTTCTATTAAAACATATTTCATTCAAATACTATCATTTCTTGACATTTTCAATTTCTTGTCAAAAACAAATAGCTTCAGAGAAAAATAAATGTACACTACATTTTCATGGTTTATTAAAATTTGTATCATTTTTCAATTTTTTTCTATATTTTTTTAGCAAGATGTCCACTCAACTTGATGGGATTGTAAATCCTATGAATCAAAGAAATTAGTGATTATGAAAAGAGTATATTTGAATATATTTTTACTAAGGAAAATTAGAAAAAAATTATAAAATTTCTGAGGCTCTAGTTATTTTTTTGTTTGATGTTTTCTTATTACAATAATCACTGAGGAGGCACAGAAAATTTAACATGGCTAATTTCATGTAGAAAACATGTAATAGAATTGAGATGTATGAAAATTTCTGAACAGAAAAGAAAAATTTGAGTTCTATCTATATTCTAATATAAGGAATTCTAGGGTGTCCAAAAGTCATGAAATATATTCAACACTGAGAAAGATAAAAGACAAAGGCTCTTCCTCTTCAACCCGTGATGGTCACATCTGTCAACTTCATTTACAAAGCCTTGAGAGAAGGCTGGTGTGGTGGCTTATGCCTATAGTCCCAGAACTATGGGAGGCCAAGGTGAGAGGATTATTTGAAGCCAGGGGTTTGAGACTAGCCAGGGCAGCATAGCAAGACTCTGGCTCTATACAAATTAAATATATATATATTAGGCATGTGCCCGTACTTCCAGCTACTTGAGAGGTTGAGGCAGGAGGATAAATTGAGCCAAAGACTTCAAGGCTTCCTTGAGCTATGATTCTATCACTGCATTCCGGCTTGGGTGGACTCAGCCTTAAAACAAACAAATAAACAGATCCCGTAAGTGTTCACAGGTTTCTGCTTCTTTGTCATTCTTGAAGATGATAATCTCAGTCAAAGCTGGAAATTCTGTGAGTTGAGCATAAAATCTTAGGTAGAACATGTTTGCTTCACCTCGGTGGGTAGCCCTTTTGTGGGATACACTCCATCCTCATATTTTCACATGAAAAACAAAGCTCTCTCTCATTTTCAAAGTGAGATAATTTTCCATGTCTTACTTTTTGATTTCAAAAAGTTTTCTCACCCTCTGTTTCCTTTGGAGGACATGTTTGCCATTAGCTCAAGTTTCTAAATGCCTGAGTCAAAAACATCAAAAAAATAGAGACACTGGACCATTTCATTTCAAATGGAAGAGGGGATGATACTATGAGAAATTCAAATGATTTAAGAGTGATTCTCCCACTTAAGAAACAAAGTAATTTCCATACAGTGTAATGAATGCTATCGTGGATAATTGAACAATGGACACATGAAGCTTGAGACCAACATCCCTGAGGAGAGGGGATTATGAGCATTAAGCTGACTTTAAAGGAGTAGGGGTAGGTGGAGGTAATGTAAGGCTGCTCAAAAAGCAGCCTGTGAAGGGGAGAGGAATTGGACCCTGCTGCTCATTTGCAAGGGCTCATGTTAGTTCTGACAAAGGAAGGGATCTGAAAGCCAGTGGTGGGAAGGTGGACTGGTGGGAGAGAGCAGCCCCAGGGTCCTGAATGATCACACTGTTCACAGACGTCTGGGATTTTCATATTGGCAGTCAGAAAGCTCTAACTATTTAGAGCAGGAAAAAAATAACATGACTGGAAAACATTGACCAAAGCTGGTGTGCGTCAGCGGGCAAGGAAACACTCCAAAGGGTGCAGCCAGCACTCAATCAAACTAGAACCACGGTAATTATCCATCTAATCGCAATCAGATTTGTTTATCACAGAGGAATCTAACACAGTGCACAAGGCACTGACAGCAGGGTACTAGAAATATAAAGGCCTATGTGCCCTGTGTGAAGCACATTAAATTAGAGTTTCTGGTTTTTAGATTTTTGTTTTTTTGTTTTTCTTGCCATATTTTGGGTTTTCTCTAACTTTTGGAGATCCTCCTGAAGGTACTAACAATAATATATTTATAACTGAAGAAATGGATCATTTTTCAGAACTTAATTTTATGAAGTCTATTTTGAGCTCAAGGTACTGAAGGCCTTCATCCGAATTGTCCAGTAATGAGTAGGGAATCATAGACAACTCCTCTAAAGACGGGAGCTCCCCTCCGTGAAACTCCCTGCCAGTTGGCCAGAGGACAGTCAGTGGTGCCATCGTAGCTGGCAAGGCAGCTTCCTCATTATCCGTACGTGGTGCCTGAGCTTTCCATTTCCTTTAAGCTTCTGTTACGGGTCAATGCAAGAGTTTGAAAGAACTTACCACACTAAGGCCTGTTAGTAATTTAATATCCAATGTTTCTTTAGTAGCTTAGATAATTGGCCTAGAAAAATAAAGTTCAATTTTAAATTTATTCAAATTGGTAAATCATTTAAAAAAATTTTGTCTTAGGAATGGCTCAAGTGAAGGTGACAGCAAGCTATTAGCAAAAACAAAATCTGTATAATTTTTTTTGTTGGGCAGTAATATAATATAAAGGCAACATCTTAACATCTTGGTCATTGCAAGTCCCAAAGGATGTGAAAAATTTGTAGAAGAATCTGAAAAATTACAGCAATACAGATTGTCTTGCAAAATTAAAAAAGAATCATAGTGAGTGTGTTTTCCAGTTTTTCACAATAAGCATTTGGCCTAGAACTGGCAATAACAGTTGTCCTGATACCCATTTAGATTAACATCCAGTGTCATGGCTTCATTTTTTAGTTGAGATTAAGTGCATATATTTTAGGAGAAGATAAAAAGAACCACTTTACAACCAATATAATAAATGCTTATATATTTGCAGAACAACCAAAAAAATTTCCTTACCTTCTCTCTTAAACTCACCACAGTTTTAAATAGGTTTTTTGAAAGCATTTTATTATATTCACAGGATTTCCAAAGTGCAAGACAGATAAACATTTCGGAACCACATTGGAGCACTACATTATCCCAATGTGTTAAAATATTTAAAATGCTTCATGTTATTATAAAAAATTATGTTTTGTTTTGTTTTCAATTTAACAATGCTGAGATGACTATTTAGGAAATAGGTGCTAGGAATAATTCTATGCAATTTCAGGTAGTTCAGTGATGGATAACCCAATCCGCAACCTAATAATACAGAATTCAATAAAGTGAGGAAAAGCAGAGTAAGAAAATAGCTCAATAGAGTAAGATAAAAATATAATTTAGTCTTGACTTTCAATCTAATTTTTGGAAACAGATGCTCTAGAATATTTCTGTTTGTTTTTTTCTACACTAAGCTGATTATAGCCCTTAAGGTTTGAGATTTAAAACAATTAGAATCCAAAAAAAATCAGAACCCTAAACTGAGTGGCAGAGATGTTGATGAATACAATCACTGTTTACAGATGGTTCTCAGAGAAACAGCTTAATATTTCTTCAAAAAAAAATGTTCCATTAATGAAAGAGGTGCTAAAAAAAAGACAATTACAAAAATTATCCTGAACATTTTCTCTAATACTGCAAAATAAACCTTTCCACCCTTAAATTTTCAAGAAATAAAACAAAGCTCATTGCCATCAGTTAGACTAATACAAAACAGCAGCTTATTTAGACAGATGGTTCAATAACCTTCCAAATGAAGGTCATCTTGTAGGCTGTATCTCTTTGTGGCGTAACTCAACAGGAAAAAAACATTTCCACAAGACCATAACACCCAGACAGTAACATTTCCCAAAGAAAATTCAAAACTTTGGCACATGCTTCATAATATCTATTCACTTCAAAATCTGACTACCCTTCCTGCTACTACCACTCTAATACAAACAACCATTTGGGTTACATACTGATTGCTATAATAAGCTTTCAGCTTATAGCCCTCCATAACCCAAAGTATTTTTCAAACTATTTTTAGATTAATATTCATTAAACATCACAATGAACACAACATTTCCTTATGTTTAGTAATCACAAATAGATTTTTATTTGTATTAAAACGTAGTGTCAAGCTTTGAAGCTTTTCACATTCAAGTCCCATTCAATTTTTTTTTTCTTATTCTCCATAATAAGTCTGTATTCCGTTCAGGCTGCACATAATGTTTGCTACCAAAGTCACACATTTATCTATTGCATTTATTGGCTTATAAGATTTTCCAGCCAAAAATAAAAATAAAAAGCCCTTATTTTTCCCCTTACATCTATAGTCATGCCCCACATTCTGTCGTGTTTATTTACAGAACCAAACTGTTCTACTTTTATGCTAAAATGACATATATTTTCTCTCTGTAGAGGTGTGATGTTTATAATACTTCTTAAACTAATGTTTCTAAAATATAAGGGAACAAATGTCCTTAACATATAAAAGGTGGGCCACCCTTCTCTGATCTCCCATTGCTCACTGCTCAACTCAGTCTCATCAGATAAATTTTATATCTTAATTTAAGAAAATGGGAGGTATCATTAGAATTGTGCCTCAACCATCTACTGCAAAACAAATCAATCTACTAAAAAAATAGCTGCTGCTTCTTTTGTTTCAGGCCGATAGCTGCACTTACACTATGTTCTCATAAACTCATCTCTTCAGCCACGAATTGCCTCATTTCTTCCATATTTCTCCTTCTCACAACTGAATAATTCTCATTGGCTGGAAGTAAAAATTTCTCCTACCACATTGCCACACAGTTCTTCTTCTCTGTATTCTTTGGTTTCAGTTAGCATCTGTGTAATAAGTTTCTCTCACCACGAAAAAAAAAAAATCCCCACTAAGATTTCACATCAGACAGAATATCCAAAGGCTTTCAAAGCAATCACCACTCCCCTGACTCAGACATGTATGAGAACACAGTCACCATTTCCTTCTGAAACCTGATCTTCCTCAAAAAACATCATCATCACCAAACCAGAAATCTAGAAGCCATTTGTGAGTATTGCTTTGTCCTTCCATCACAAACAAAATGAATCATAAAGTATATGGTGATTTTTTTACCTTGTAAGTACCACTTCATGGCATCTGGCTGTTTTTACTAATTTCTCAATAAATTTTAATCTGGTTTTTGCTTGCTACAGTCCAAGAAAACCACTCATTAACTGCTGTCATATTTCTAATGAATGGAAATGACCTTCCTCCTCTTACTTGACCTTCTAGTAGATTCAGAAACTGTCTTCTTTAATAGCCTTCTTTATAAATACTCTCCATTATCAGATTACATGACATAGCTTCCCTCCACCCGTTTTCTGGTTCAGCAAACATAATTGGACCATTAAATATTTGAGTTTCACAAGGCTCCATCATGGGCTTGTCTGTTTTCTTTTTCTCAATGGGAGACCTGATTAATATTTGAAGCTTCCATCCCAGCGTACGTGTCTGCTTTGTCATCTTAGCCTAAATTTACTGATGAAAGCTATTCCCAAAACTCCCTGTTTATGTCCAGTCCTTCATTTACTGTTCCCCTGTTCCATAGAACTTTTCTTCATTGCCCTTATCAGCTTAATTCACGCGTCATTTCTTTCTTCACTATTGAACTCTTAGGTATAAGGTCAAAAACCATGCCTTCTGACTCGGTGCCCGTAACACAGTGGTTATGGTGCCAGCCACATGCACTGAAGGTGGGCAGGTACCAACTTGGCCTGGGCCTGCTAAAACAAATGCAACAACAACAAAAAATAGCAGGCCCTTCGGAGGCTGAGGCAAGAGAATCGTTTAAGCCCAAGAGTTTGAGGCTGCTATGAGCTGTGACATGACCACACTCTATCAAGGGCAACATAGTAAGACTGTCTCAAAAAACAAAAACAAAAACGATAGCTTCATTTTTTTTATTGTTCATACTTATAATATGTAGGTGTCTAACAGATATTCGTTGAATCAATAAAATCATCAACATTATAACTAACTTATTACAATTTTTGAAAAACGGATAATGACTCAAAGATATCTAAAATCAGATTCACAATTTCACTGTATACCTACCTGGTCTTCTTCCAGTGTATCCTCATTTGGTGAATGGTATCCTCATCAAGGTAGAAAGGGACTTGATTTTTTTACTTTCATTGTATAAGAAGAATTATTAAATTTAGTTATTTAACAATGGAGTTTATTACTTTAAAGCCTCAATTATTTTGATTTGGTGATAAATGGTTTTCTGCTTGTGAATCAGGCATCACTACAATTGATCTATTTCTTTCAGATATAAGTTTAGAAGAAAATAGTCACACTGGGCTGGGTATAATGGCTGATGCGTGTAATCCTAGTACTCTGAAAGGATGAGGCAGGAGGATCCCTTGAGCTCAGGAGTTTAAGACCACCCTGAGCAAGAACGAGACTCCATCTCTACTAAAATTAGAAATATTAGTTGGGCCTTGTGGTGGGTGCCTATAGTCCCGCTACCGGGGAGGGTAAGGCAGGAGGATTGCTTGAACCCAGGAGTTTGATGTTAATGTGAATTAGGCTGATTTCCCTGGGCAACAGAGGGAGGCTGTGTTTCAAAGAAAAGGAAAAGAAAAGAAAGAAAATTTTCATGATAGTGATAGGGTAACTTGAGATGCTCACTTATCTTGAGACAAACAATCGAAGGAAAATAGTTTTTTCCATAAGTAGGCACACCGATTGCAATCTTTGTGGCTTACTTGAAAATTAGACCCAGTGATCTTTGTCTTCCAAGGCTAAAAGAAAAGGATTGTGTTTATAGGAACATTAAGAATTTAACTGGCACATTCAGATTTTACTCAATACTGTTATTCTATTCTTACATTTACATTCTGTATGAGAATATGCCTTACAAGTATTTATTAGACTATCTGATGATACTTTCATTTTAAAGCAACTTCCATCTGTTAAATCATTCAGCCTCTAGAAATTTTAATGAATCAAATATCACATTAGCATCGTGAATGTGCATTTTTTCTAGGGAAGTAAATTTCTTTATATTTGGTGCTGAAAGAGGTATTCTCTTTCTAAAGATGTGACTGCTTTTGTGCAGGCTAAAGCGTCACTGTATTAAATATGTTTTTTGAGTGAGTCATGTCATGTGATCATATAAGAAGACAATGCAGGTCCGATAGCAAACAAAGCAATACTGTGTGGTCATTCAGAAAAAAAGAACAAAAGAAAGGCTACACTTTGACTCCTTTTGAAATTCAGTAATTCAAGATGATAGTATCATTCAAGATATTTCTTCTTAAAAAAACAAAATAAAATTTGTAATTTGAAACAACTGTCTCACTATTGTTAAATCAAGTTCTGACTTGATGATTTCTTGCATCATATGTTGTTGAAAATGCCTACAGCAAAGTAAATCATGCTTGTTTTGATGGAAATATGAGTATACTCTTATATATGTACTATTGCATACTATTATTTGGCATGATATTTGACCTATTATTCTATGGCTACAACTCTTAATTTCCTCGAATTAAATTGGCTAGAATATCGCTAATATCATTTGAAATATAAATGACAGCTAATGGCACTGAGAATCATGTGAGTAATAAAAGCAGAGAAGTACACATGCCTGTTCTTCTTGAAATGTTGGGTCAATTCACTTGTATTAATACCATATTGACTGATACAGGTTGAATTGTGTACCCCCCAAAGATATGTAGATGTGTCCTCACTCCCAGCACCTCAGAATGTGACCTTATTAGGAAATGGGGACATTGGCGCTTTAATTAGCATTGATCATACCAGAATAGAGGAACCCTTAATCTTCTGTGACTGGTGTCATCTTATAAGAAGATGAACATGTGAGTCCAGAGAGACACAGTGAGAGCATCAGGTGGTGATGGTAACGCTGCCATCATAAGAAACTAGATGAGAGGCACAGACAGATTCTACTTCAGAGTTCTCAGAAGGGAACAGCTGTGTTCCACCAGAATTTTGGACTTCTAACCTGCAGAACTAAGGAAGAGTAAATTGATGTTGTTTTAAGTAATCCAGCACATGGCACCCTGTTAGAGCAGCCCCAGAAAACCAATACACTGGCTACACTAAGCTGGCAGTTCCGTGTGCACACGCCCATGTTTACCTTAGTTCAGTCAGAGTTCTGCTTCTTTGTAGCCCTATTATAAAGGTTTATCTGATATCTTTAACAAAAGTATGCACTATTCACATGTTCCACAAACTGATATAATCAAACTTACTATTCACAGTTATTTGAATTTTTTGATGAACATTTGGTATTAGTATTAATTTGAAGTAGGTCTTATTTTCATGCAAAAAAAAATCATGGCCATGAATCAATTTTTGTTTGCTAAATGCAGTCTCATTTCTATTCCTTTTAGGATGTCTGTCTCTACCTTGAAACAAATGTGCACCAAAGGAAATAAAAGTATTTGTCATTATAAAGCAACCATAGGCAGATTGCCCAAATCAGTAACTATATGCAGGGCTGTATTACAATTAACTGTTATGCATGATTTTGAATAGCGAAGGACAAAGGTCTTGCTAGATGGTTTATACCCTGTTAATGCAACTGGTTGCTCGTTGTATGTCTCTATAATATCTCAAGAAATGTACCTTCACTTCAAATATTTTCATAATTGAAAACAGTAGAAATTCTAGTGTTCATCTAATTAGTAACTAATGAATTGTCAAACAGATCCTCTTACAAAATTTATTTAAAGGAAAAAAAAAAGACAACACTTCTAAACAGTCCTTCATTAGTTAGAAGCATAGTGGAAATGTAGGCCAGCTGTTTCTCTGCTGTGACCTTTTATATTATATAAATCACAGCTTAAAACCCTGGAAAGTGTTTTTCTCTAGTAAACTAGTAATGTTACATCACATGGTGCACACTAGTCTTCTCTTTCTAGCTGTGACAGACTGTGTTTCAGGGGAGCAGTAAGAACAGCAAAAATAGTGTTTGGAGACATTAAAGTACTTCTAGGATAATGAAGACAGGAGGACATGAGAGTTTGGACAAAGGACAGTGCAGAGAAGGGACTCTGAAAGTTAGCTCTCTTTTACTCTTTGTCTCAGATATTTTCAAATTTGTAAGTGGTGATTCAGATATTGAGAAAGTGAGAGAGGGTTCAAAAGACTCCCATGGCTGGGAGACCACAGTGCAATTTAGGGCCCATTAAGGAGGAGCAGTCTCATCTCATATGTTGTTTCCTGTTGGGAGCCCCAAAAGGATACTCCTAGAAAATAAGCATGAAATCAAAGTTGATAAACATGGACTAAGCTTTAAATTCAAAATCTTCTTTAGCTCAATCCAAGATCACAGTAAAGTAACTGTTCTCTTAGAGAAATATAGTCACTCAGAGTGTCCTGTGTTCTTTTAAAAAAATTTTAAAATGTTCTTTTCATTTTTTAATTTTTCAAAAAGTAAAATCAATCAGTTAAAGATAAAAAGCAGATATATAGAAAGAATAATGTAGACATTCAAAAGGATTCAACCGTTTCAAGAAACAACAGTGTCAACTAAACTACCAGTGGAAAGATCTTAGATCTGATACATGAATTCTGTAAAGTTTCAGGGTATAAATTTAATGTATAAAAATCAGTCACATTTTATAAGCCAATAGCAATGAAGCTGAGAATCAAATGAAAAAGGCAATACAGTTTTAAATAATTACGCAAAATGGAAATACCTGGGAATATATTGAACCAAAAAAGAGAAAGAGAAAGATCTATGCAAGTTATACTACAAATTACCAATAAAAGAAATTATAGACAACATAAACAAAGGGAAACACAGATGATGCACATGGATTCCAAGAATTAATACCATGAACATGACCATATTGCTGAAGCAATCAGCAGATTCAATGTAATCACTATCAAAACGTTAAGGCTGGCAGGGTTGCGGTGGCTCACGCCTGTAATCCTTGCACTCCAGGAGGCCAGGGGCGGTGGATCCTCTGAACTCAGGAGTTTGGGACCAGCCCAAGCAAGACCAAAAAATCAGAAAAAATAGTGAGGTGTTGTGACAAGCACCTGCGGTCCCAGTTACTAGTGAAACTAGGACAAAAGAATCACTTAAGCCCATGAATTTGAGGTAGCTGGAGCTATGACACCATGACATTATACTCCAGGTGACAGAATGAGACTCTGCTTCAAAAAAAAATAGTCATTTTACACAAGATTGCCAAAGCTGTCTTCAGCTACAAGCACAAATGTGTATGTGATACAGTGCACAGGTACACTGGCTTGGTCAGCGCCAGCCACCCAAGAGGATCTGCCTCGCCTTCTCAGCTCAGACCCGTGGTGTTGGTGCCACCAACCAGGGGAGGCGGAGCTGGAGAGCCAAGTGAGGCAGAGAGGGCAAACTCAGCCGAAGCTGGCGGGTCCCCAGTTAGTTGAGAGAGACCCAGGTACAGCCTGCGCTGCTAGGGTGCCCATCCCAAAACTACCCTTGGACCTAGACAGCCCTCCTCTGGCAGCACTACTCCCTTGTGAGCATTTCACAGGCCCAAGGGTGATGCGGGGTTCCCCCATTCTGGAATGAATAGGGACCCTCATTTCCTAGGCCTGGGCAATTTGATGAATAGATTGTATCCATTCATTAATGCGTTCATTCACCTTGCCCCAGCAGAAGAGATTACATCCTTTCATTTGTTACCAAGCCCTGGCCTAATGCAACTATAAAGGACCCGTGTGACCGTATATACCCCTAGACAAAGACCTCAAGCAGAGAGATTTCCTCACTTGGGTCTTTCTCTCTGCTGAGAGCTCTGGTGCTTTTTCTGTATTTTCTGTAAAATAAATTCTGTCTTTCCATTGATCTGTGGTGGATGGATTCATTCCTCAAATCTCAGAGACCAAGGACCTATTGAAGAAAGAAATTCCAGTAACATAGGTAGCACGTTGCACACTTCAAATTATAGTATAAGGATATTATAACCAAAGTAGCATGGTACTTGTTTAAAAATAGACACATAAATCAAGGGAACAGAATAGAAAAACAAGAAATAAAGCTACATATCTATAGCCAACTGATCTTTGACAAAGACAGCAGAAACATAGGCTAGAGAAAGGATGGCTTTTTAAGTAAATGGTACTAGAAATGTTGGATTAACACAGAAAGAAAAATAAAATGGGAACCCTATAATCTAACTATATTCAAAAATCACTCAAGGTAGATTAAAAACTTTATTGTGAGATAGGAAACAATAAAAGTACTAAGGAAAATTCTTTCTGATATTAGTGTAAGCAAAGAATTTATGACTAAGACCTCGCAAGCACAAATACAAATACAAAAAGGAAATAGAACATAAAATATAAAGCTTTTGCTCAGTGAATATGATGAAAACAATGAACGAGCATCCTGCCAAATAGAAGAAAATATTTGCAAACTATGCAACCAACAGGGTCCAATATCCAGAATCACAAAATAAACAACTCAACTATAAGAACAACAAAATAACCTTATTAAAAACCTACCAAAGAATATGAGGAGACATTTTTCAAAGGAAGACACACAAATTCCCCACAAGAATATGAAAAAATACTCATACTAATCATTAGAGAAATGGAAATTAAAACCATAATAAGACTGGCATTGCATAAATTAAGAAGTCAAAAAGTAAAAGATCACGGTGAATATCTAGAGGAAAAAAAATATTTAGGCACTAGTGGAAGGCATGTAAGTTATTACAATCTCTATGGAACACTGTATGAAGATTTTTTAAGGAGGTAAAATTAAAACTACCATTCTATCCGGCAATCCCACTCTGAAAATCAAAGATAGAGGGTCAACCAAAATGTCCATTAATGAATGAAATGGATGATTGGACAAAAGTGTGTATACACACACACACATATATATAAACATTATATATATACACATATACACACACATTATATATATACACATATACACACATATACATACATACATACAGAGGAATATAATTTTATCCTATATATGTATTTATATATCTACTTTTATCCAGTCTCTGTGTGTGTGTATATATATATGTATTTACACACACACACACACATACACATAACAGACACACAAATAAAATGAAATGCTATACAGTCCCAACAAAGAAAAAAATCATTTTTAGCAATATGGATTCCTGTGAGCTTCTGTTCACCACATTTACATGAACTGGTCAATATACAAACCAATTTATGTTTGTAACTGTTTAAAAATATCTTACTTAATATATGTTATTGATTCATTAATACCAAACTCATGGTAAATAGCATTATAACTCATAGTTGAACTAAAAGCTTATCTAACACATGTATTTTCTCTTTGAGAATCTGAACAGTCTTCTCATTCTTAGTAACGCGATATAGTGCTTCTCCACTGCATTTGGGAGTCTTTTTACAGTGTGAAACCACCAATTTAAAAAACACAACATGTGAACCACATAACAATACCTAGACTACAAGAAAGGACATTTGTTTACAGTATGAGATTGAAAACAAGAAGGAAAAATGTGTAATTTGTAATTTTTTGGCACTCTAAACTCATGAAATCACTGTGACTGTTTATTGTTCGGGTTACAAATAAACCTCTGGGAGCAGGTAGATTCACAAATACATAAATTGTGAATAAAGAGGATTGACTGTAACCATCATTTTAGAATTCTATATGTAGTGAAAATCTTTCTCAAAACTTTAGGATAAAAGCCCAAATATTAAAAAATAATTTGTCTCAACAACAATAATAATAGTATTATAGTAGTAATAATAAAAATAATTACAAGAGAATTAAAGTAAATCACTAAGAAAATGATCACACTGAAGAACATTTTTCCAGGTGAAATTCCAGAAATGAAAGAAAGGTAAAAAAGGAACACATCTGGTTACATAAATACGAGTGGCAATGGATATAGAAAATGACTGATACTGATAATTGCCATGTTACTGATAATTTGCAACACAATTTTCTATATTTTACTTATTAGTAAGTAAAAGTTAAAGTCTCATAACCATGAATGAGCCCAGAATTATCGCTAAGATAGTAAAATTGTGATGGAGATAATATGTATGAGAGAGTGTCTATATATCTATACACACACAAACATGAATATTTATATATACATAATATGTCTATAAATATGCACACAAATATGAAATTATATGCATGTATAACTTATATGTATGTACATAAATGCAAATATCAAGGGAAAAACATAAAATAATTACAAAGAAGTGTTTGTATATTTTAAAGTGTTTGAACATGTAGGATATATTGTCTGCTTTGTGTTAGATCCTTGGGGTGTCCTTTCCTATTGTTAGCCATATTTGATATTGACCACTTGACATGTGGCTAGTCTGAATGCCAAAACAGTTATGGAAGCACACATACTGGCTCCTAAAATTTACTGACAAAATATTGAGAAATACCACATTAATATAATCATATTAATTATGTATTAACACCATAATATTTTATATATGAGATTTGATAAAAGCATATTATTAATATTATTTTCTCTCAAATTTTAAACTTTTAATTATGACTAACAGAAACTTTTCAATTATATATGTGTCTGGCATTATATTTTTATTGTACATCGTGAGCAAAAAACAGATGCTAAATTCTTACTCTAGAGTTAGTAGAAATGTAGTATTTATATTTTAGAAAAGCAATTTTAATTTAAGTCTTGAATTTAAAAATAAACATTACTAAATATTCTAAAACTTATCACAACTTACATGCTTTAAAAGATCCTTAAGGTGCAAAATATATGCTGCATACTAGGCAATGTGAAACAAAAAAAGATTACAAAGGACTAAAAGCATTAAAAGTAGTGGGGTACAAGGAAAGGTTGAGTATAAAACTTCACATGCACCATAAGAATGATTTTCCACATGCTCTAAAGAATCGTGTGAATTCCAAATTGTTGTTGAGTCAAAGTGTTTACATTTCTTTCTGCACTCTGGATTAGTTCTAGGGTTGTAATTTGCCTACAATAAGCATAATTAATTCATCTGTTACTTACATTACTATCTTTTTTTTTTTTTTGAAGTTTTTGGCTAAGGTGGAGTCTGAACCCACCACCTCTGGTATATGAGGCCGGCGCCCTACTCCTCTGAGCCATAGGCACCGCCCGATTTACATTATTTTTTAAATATTCAGTTTATCATTATAAAGACAAGGAAACAATTAGTGAGAATCTCTGTGCCCCCACTATTTCATTTCCTACAGAAGACTTTATCTTAAAATATATTTTGAATAATAGAAGTCATTTATGGTACCTGAAGATTTATAATTTACATGATATTATATAAGCTCTTTAATTCTCTTGGCTTATTTATATGGTTAAAAACTACTTTATATATGTATCTATTTTTAAAAAAATGTATTAACAAGTGTGAGGATATAGATAGGCTAAATTGACACAAAATTTAGAAACTAATGTCTGTAACTCAATAATCTTCCCAGTGTCACAGATAATGTTATAATTTATAATTGCATAATCTGAACACACTACTATTATCGCCTTTAGTGTCACTGCTCTGGAATTGCAATGCAAAGGTCTTTGCTATTTATTGCTTTAACTGAAGATCAATTTCTCAATCATTGAATTACATAAATTCATGAGAAGGATAGTATTTATCATCTCCATCTTCAATTTGCTAGCATTTTCTTTGCTGTCAGTACATCTAGACTTAATGTAAACATTAAGTAGAGTAGTTGATCTTTAGTCCATGAAGAGATAGGGCAGCCGAGATATTATAAATCATAATTCCTTCTTCCTATCTTTGTAATTATAAAGCCGGGAAGGTGAAGCCAATTTGTCTTTATTTTGACAAAAGAAACAAAGAATGCAGTCTCTGTCACATTGTCATAAAGTAAAGATATGAACAGAAAAGCAAAGGCCCAATAAATTGTCAACAGAATACTACAGGCGAAGCTTCTTCCCTATGCAGAACACAAAACCTTCATAACTTTTTAACATCTATTTCTCTTACTAGATTTGTCACCGCCATGAAGACATATAAGTGGTTTTCCTCACCAGAAATAATTCGCCAAACTTCTGAATAAAGTAGCTGATACTCTTCAGCTTCACAGTCTTCCGGGTTCATACGGCTTTGGAGTTGAGTCTGTGCTTCTCCTGGGCTTAATTCAGCCAGTGACTGAGCACAGTCCATATACTAAGGCCTGGGTAATTTTTCCCAAAATGAAATTACTCAAATGAGTAAGTTTTCCTCCTAGAACACTCTGCTGAGTTGGCGACATTTTGGTCAGATGTTCAACACTGTAGAGGGCATTCTATTATTGACGGTGGTCTTGGAGGAAGACCGTGGATTCACATGCTGAGATTTTATCTGCCCCATTCTTCCCTCCCAGTCTCTGTTCACTGCTGCCAGATCTGTTTCATGGTCTTCCAAGGCTTTGTCCGCTCAAATATTATTTTAATCTTTCACAGATATTTTTCTGCAATAAAAACTTTTTTAAATTGTTTTTTATTAAATCATAACTTTGTACATTGATGCATTTATGGAGTTCAGGGTACTGCTTCAATATACAAAGTGAAATGCTTCCAGTCAGCTAAGTAACACATCCATCACAATTCCTTTCTTGATAGTTTTGAACCTTTAGTACTATAGCCCAATTTCTTGGAGGACTCTTTGCCAAAATGAAAGGGGTGGGAATTCTGTTTGTTTGTTTGTTTTTTCTCAACCCCTGCTTAGGGCTAAATGCCACCATTGGTGTGATTATATATTTATCCTTGATTAATTTTAGTATATTGCCAATGTACTTTTATTTTGCATCCAAGGGAAAAAGAAATCTAGAAGTATGCATATAAATATCACTGAATTTTATAGAATCTATTTTAAAAATTAATAACCTTAAAAATAGTTCTAATGTATCTATAGGATACATTACTCCTAATTTCTACTTGTTTTTCCTTCAAAATATTTATAATTTTCCAAAGCAGCTTCCTAAAATTACCAAAAAATGGCCAGAAGCTATATAGTCACATTTCCAAAATTTATAAATTTTACTTTTCTAAGAAATATTTTGTGACACTAGGATTACAGAAATTTTTTTCTTAGTTTATGCTAATTTTTAAACTTTTTTGTTACTAAACTCATATTTATAGTAACACACTATCGGAATTTAAAATATTATCATAATAACAGGTAAGCAACCAGGAAGACTGGATGTTAATGCTTAATTCAGAGCATTGTCATTAAAGCTATTGAAGAAGAGGCCAAGGTGAACGAACATTCAAAGCCTTCCCAATAGCTCCCTGTGTTTTCCTAGATTTTATTATTGAATTTTATGATTTAGATTACTAAATGTGATGTGATGGAATTAGGAAGAGATTGAAGAGGGGTGGTGATTAAATTTTAAATGATAATACAATTTAACATGACAGTCTCCTTAAGCCTTCCAATCCCTTCCTTTATAGTAAACTAGGGCAGGTCTGGAATTTCCTTCTGATTTCCAGCAAGGCATCTTTTGGCCCATGTTTCTGCTAACAAACCAAACTGTTAGACCCTTTTCTACCTTTCTGAGCTGCAATATTAAAAAATAGAGTCTGCCCATGATCCCATATCAATTTCATCTTGATACAAACTCAGGCCTCTGCCACCATTGGAACCCACCCTTACTATCCTTTTCCATACATATTCCCCAGATTTATATCTTCAAAATTTTGAACAACCAAGTAGTCTTTTTGTTTGTTTGTTTTTGGAGGGGTTGATTGTTTGTTTGTTTTGAGTATAGTACATCTCCTCTGAGGTTTCAGTTTACAATTCACTGTTAGGGACTTGCTTGGACTTGATTCAAGTTATAGGTGCAGAAGTGGTGGGGAGTGGGTTGTGAGGAGAATCAGCAGTGTTTTGCAAGGCATCTGCCTCCTGTAAAGGCAGTACAGTTTCTTGAGGCAATGCAGGCTTAATCAACTAGGGTAGGATGTAAAGGCTACTTCTACAGGCAAGTCAGATTCATCAGAATTTAGAGGTTCAATATCCATAGTTTCATTAGGGTATCCGCGTATGTCTCTATTTCAATTGTCATCACCCAATCCTTTCCCTATAAATACCTTCACTTTAACAGCAAATATCCTTTGAATTTGTGAATTAAATTTGTGTTACAATTAAGCCAATTACACAAAGAGATTCTGGATTTTGTTTTCAGCAATCTCTGTCAGGGCACATGTGAAAACTCTCAGGTCCTATGCCCTGGCTTGAGCCAGAAATCCAAATATCTCAGTTAATAATCCAGTTAAAAATCCAGGATCTGAGAACAAGATGGTTGATTGACAATTAGGGCAGCCAATCACTCACTCACATTAGAATTATTAACTTGACAAAAATATTTGAAAATTTTATAAATAGTATATATAATGCAACTCAGGACCCCACCTCTTATTGTATCTGATTATAAGCCTCCTATGGTGATATTTTCTGCATTTTTAATATCTGTTGCCACAACACACCATGGCCTATTAGTGCTCATAATGTTGTTCAATTAAATCAGATAGAAAAGCAATTATGTAATCCCAGAAAAAAACCTGGGAAACCCATTTTAAGATTCTGTTCCTCTAAAACCACTCTTAGATCAAAAATCTAAGCAGCCGCTCAGATTCTCCAACAGACCCCGTGGGAAGCGGGTGTGTCTATGTGTGTGCGCATGCATGTGTCTGTATGTGTGTGTGTGTTTGTGTAGAAAGAGTGAAAGAGAAAGAGACAGAGATGAAGAAAGAGACAATGAAAGTCAAACTGGTTGTTTTTTTTTTTCCAGATAATGCCTTACACTGTTGCCAGGGCTATGATGTGGTGGCCTTATTATAGCTCACTGCACCCTCAAACGTAGACTTTTAGAATCGGCTTGCATACATGTAACTGGCAGTGTAAAAGCAATAGGGTAGTCTGGTAGCCTTGAGATTCCAAGTCCGAAGGAAGTTGACTGGCAGAATTCCTTCCTGCTCAGGAAGGTCAGAATTTTACTTCTTCGTTTTTTGTTTAATTTCAAATTTTATGCAGGTACAAATGTTTTGCTTACATAAATTGCTTTTGTGCAGGTTGAGTCAGCGTTAAAGTGTGGATTGTGTGCATTGTACCTACGAGGTGGGCATTTGCCCCTTTCCCTTGTCCCCTCCCTCCTGCTTGCTCTCCATTGAATGTCACTGCTCAATGTAAAACATTCCTGTCCATCACCTTACAGAAACTTTCGCAAATTACAACAGCACTTTGTGGCTTAACATTTCTCTGTTTGAAATTGCCATGATAGTTCTAAAATAACCAAGTAAAGCATGGGAATGGGAGGGAACACAATTCTAAAAATTACTATCCAGATTCTCAGTAAAACCCAACCATGAGGCTTTGACTATTTTTCCTATCAATTAGTAAGACTACAAAAGACCTCTTCCCCTCAGCACCATGGTTCTATTCTGAGCCTCTCCCGCCCTCTGCCTGTTTTTCCTAACTGTCATTTTCACTTTCAAAAAGTTTTGTTTTCGTGGCCTGTACTGTGCATCCTGAAATTCTTTCCAATGATGAACACCAATAATATGCTTAATTGCATTTGCACGTGGTATCTGGAGTGGTTTGAACAAACACTGTTTCTGAAAAGAATTGCTTCTACAAGGAGGATGACAGCGTGAAAACAGAAAAATCTCCTACATCACTGGTAATGTTCAATCACTGAACCAACTCTGGAAACTTTTGCAGTTCTAATCTTGTAAGAGATTTATAATGTAGGTAATTAATTCTCTATTGTCAAAGCCACCTGTGGTGAGTTGTTCTGTTTACTCTGGAAAGTGCTGTGACCTATGAATCCACTGGTCGTCTGTATTTATTCTACAAACTCTACCTACACCTTTCCCCTTCTCCGTCCTCCCTGATGCGACCTCCTCCTGGGACGTCAGGCCCACACACCCATTACTTAACCAAAATCATGTCCATGCTGTAAGGTTCGATTTAAACAAAAGACATTAGCAAGATTCTCTGCATTGCTCTAAACTGATATGACTTCTCCTTTTTTTTTAAATCCCACACTTGAAGAATTGTGAACTCTGTGAAACTTCTGTCAGTTTGGCGGAAAGTACTTAGAAGTTTCCACAGACCACAGTGCATTGGCACTTTCCTACAACAAAAATCTGTGATTCTAGGAGTTTTACTTAGGTTTATTATTATTATTATTAATTATTAGCTTATTCAGTTTTAAAACTTGCACATTAACTCTTTTTGTATGGGATTCTTAGGAGGATTAGAATCCCATACAAAACTACATAATTTTAAGAAAATACCGTTTAATTTCATCCATATATAAAATGTGGACATAACAACACTTACCTAATAGTCTTTTGGCCAAAATTAAATGAATAAATACAAGGAAAACACTCAGAATTTTACTTGACACATAGGCTATACTATGGATATTTTGCTATCAATATTACTACATAGTAAACTGACACATAATGTGCCTTTTACATATTATTAATATCAATTCATGTTTATGTTATTAATACTTTTGCTTAGTTAGAAAACACTTCTCACTTCATTGTAAATATCTAGAGTTTAGAAATTCTAGGTATTTACAAGCTATATAGACCCTAGAACTATACCCCATAAAGAGATCACAGTAGATATTTTTAAATTATACTTATTCCTCAAACAATATCTAACACACAGTGAACTATAAGAACAAATCTTTAAGATTTATCACCTCCACTATGAAGAAAAATGAAAGCCGTCATTGAAGTGTTATAAAAATAACAACAAAATTGAATCAATATAATTTTCCATTGATAAAAGATTGGTAAAATAAATCATGGCACACTTATCAAAAAAAAATCTAACAGTTATTAAATAGAAAAGTGCTCTAAAGTACAGGTTTTTATTGCTATTCAGGTAGAGCAAGTCAACAGATGAGGAGATGATTGCCATTGAAAAGGTAGCTTTTTTACCCACAGATCTCAAGAAAAGGGGACATGCCACGGCATTAGGGGCCACAACAGGAACCCTCAGGGGCTGTCAGAGGCAGGAACATTTAGAGAAAAAGATGTTTAAGGGTTTTTATTAATCGGACCATCACAGCTTTCTTTTTTTTTTTCTTAATGGCCACCATAGTACAGGGAACTGGCCTCAGAAGTATATAGCCAGGTTCTACCACTGACTAGCTCTCCCAAGGTCATTTGGGAAATTCTCTTCTGTAAATATGAGTTTACAGATCTATAAAATACAGAGAATAGGTTATTTTGCACTTATTTAATAGATTTTTGCTTAGTATTAAATGGCATGATGCATTAAGTAAGCTGCAAAGTACAGGGTGACCATAAACTTTGTGTGGAATTTAAAATACCATGCATTTTATAGTATATATAATATATAATACATATATATATATATACACATTGGCATGAACACACACATCTTTTTAATCCAGGGTCTTTATCTGTGTCCTGGGGTAGAGTGAAGTGGCATAATTACAGCTTACTGCAACTTCAAACTTCTGGGCTCATGTGAACTTCCTGTCTCAGCCTCCCAAATAGCTGGGACTATTGACACACACCCTGACACCCACTATTTTTGTAGTTTATTTTTTTTAAGAGGTGTGTTCTTGCTCTTATTTGGGCTAGTGTTGAATTCATGTCCTCAAGTGAACCTCCTTCCTCAGCCTCCTAAAATGCAAAGACTACAGGTGTGAGCTACTGCACTGGCCACTATGGATACTTTTAACATTTTTCTCTCTACATCACTAACATTTAAATTCCATGAAACTATGTTTGTTTTTGTTTGTCATTGTATTCACATCTCCCATGGCAGTTGTTGGTGAATAAAATTCTCTCAACAACTACGGCAACAAAACTAGTCTTTGTTGTAGTTTCCAATAGACAAAGTAGGGTAAGCAGACAAAGAGTGGCTAGTTTAAAAGATTTCCACAGGTTCTGGCCCGTAGTGATTGTCCTTAGTAGTTTAAGTTCTTGCTCCTGGGGTTATTAAGGCAAGGGGATGGATCTTGAGTGTGGCAGCTCCATGAAGGAGGTGGTGAGGATTCGAGCTCTGGAATGGTTGGCTTGTATATGAAAGACGTGCTGGAAGGCAATTTGTTTGCTAGCTCTAGAAATTCACTAACACTTGATCATGTAGTTCTTCTCTGCAGAATTTTATTATTTTATTCCAGAAAATAAAAAGTGTAGAACTATGCATGATATTCTCAATATTTTTTATTTGCAATGTTATCCTCATTTTATCTTTGAAGGGATATCTAACAACTGAACTTGCCTCTGTAACAAAATGAAAATATAATGTTGAAGTAAACTATATATTATTTCTATTTCTTTCTGTGGCACTTGCTGGCATTTATAAATGAGCATAAATCAGCATCACATAAATGATAAGTAAATTCTATTAAACTTAATCACTATATATACCACTAAACAGTCTGCTCTTACTTCAAGGTACACACAAGATAGTAGAACTAATAGGAAACATAAAATTTCAGAGACAAAGTATTCCAGCCAGGAGATGAATCTCTGCAAACAAAGCTGAAATCCTAATAATCATAGCAGAGAGAGTAGGGGTATCTTTGACTCTGTAGAGATGTGATGGTATTTTATAGTCAAAGAAAAATGTGCATGTCAATTAGATTTGATATTTTTCACTACAAGTCGAATGAGTTTGTATGTCAATCAGATTTGATGTTTTTCTCTACAAGTCAAGTGAGTGAAACAAAGACCATGTGTGTCAAATGGCTTTGTGGTCACACATGCAATTGCCAGTGGAAAAGTATTAAAACCCGAAGCTGTAGCACCTGGTGTTTTCTAGTTCCCTGTTCTCTAGGTCTACTAGGTTCCCATTTCATGCACCAAGAATGCAGAAGGGTCTCAGAAAAATTTTGTAGGCTATAAAATACCACAGAGACGTTCTCAACATGGGCTCTAGTCCTAATTAGCTTTCTGCTAAATGCCCCTCATTTTTTATTCATTTGGTTGCAGTGAGCACTGCTGTCTCTAGCATTCCCTGTGGGAAAGCCTCTGCCTTCACAGCCCACTCCAAACACCACGTTCTCCAGGAATGCCCTTGGCTGTCTTCACTCTTTCACTTGCAGAAATCATGTGTGTGGAAAGTCGTCTTAGTGACCATTGGTCACTGACTGTCACAATTGATACATTTCCCATATAACTATGAAGAAAAGAGAAAGCACAGGAACCACATAATTTCCCTCTTCGCTGGCTAAATGGAGCTAACACAACCAGTGAAAATAAAGATCTTGATTCGGGCCACAGGAATGAAGTGGAGCGTTCCCACTGCCTACCCGATTGTTACTAGAATCAGGGCAACGTGAGCTGAGTAAATTAGGTCCATATGGAAAGGGAAAGCAATGTAATTGAAAGGCCTGCAGCAGCAAAGTGATTTTAGCACACATCATCTAAGGCCATTAGGTTCAGTCTCCACCTGTGCTACAGATCAAAGGTGTCTATAATTGCTGAAAGATGTCTCTGTGGGCATGTTTTTTCCAGCAAGGAGAAAGACAATGGGTTGTGCCCAACACAGTTGTGTACAGGCTCATCGTGAAAGTCAAGGGTGTGAGAGCTGATGAATCAGTGGGAGGACAGAAACAACACCCCTTCATTTAGGACTCCGGAAGACTGACTTCCCTCTTAGTCCCTCTTGTTCAGGAAGGATTCGAAGCTCTGCTCCTGCTTAATTACCTGTTGCAGCCTCTACCTCTGCTGCCAGCCTTTGCATTCTCTTTGCTGCCTTCCAGAACAGTGCTGCCAAGGCTGTGGCTATTCCTATTTTTATGCTTTGGCTCACTAAAAATTCCACTGGCAATAGCCCAAGGGCACGGATAAGCTCTGCCACAACAGTGCCAAGTTTCTAAAACGCCTTTCCTGAGTATCTTTACCTTGTTACACTGTGTGCAATGGAGTTCTCACATAAATGATGATTCCAAAAAGATACCGTTCCCATCTAAATGGATGATCCTTTTTATTGGATTAAGAATCCCTTCCCCTTAATTTTTTTGCCTAAATGAATCACTTCACTTTAATTTCTATGGGTGTATTTACCACATATAGATACACATTTAGAACTTCCTGGACTGGCTCAAAGATTTTATAATATTTTTGGACTACTAATGCTCAATTTTCCCTGCCGAGGCACAGTTACACAAAATATATCTGACTTACATTTGACCTGTTTCACTTCTCTATTTTTAAAGCTGGGTATTTAATATGATTTGATGTGTGCGTTTTTTTCCTTATGAATAACAACCCTTCAACTTCTATCTTACCTGATCATAACCTTGACTCAATGTGACTTTTATTCAATCTCATTATTACATTCTTAGATTTTTATAACTTTTTAGTCAACTCAAAATGTAAATTACTAGGAGGCTACATAGTTACAAGGTATTTTCCAAATCCCTTGTCACTAATACAACACCCTCTTGCCAAAGAGCACGGGGAATACACCTGTGGTTGAACAAACTGGGTTTATTTCATATTTCATCAGTGAGATCACACACAATGTGAAACTATAAAGTGTTTCAGTAAGAATACAAATGACATAGTGTTAGACTTGGACTCTAGTTAGGTGACTCCAGGAAAGTTTTCAGAAGAAAATGGCTTTACTGTGCAGCTTATGATGTCAGGAAAAGGGGATAATTCTAAGACTGGTTATCTTAATCTTATCTAGAAGGAAAGAAGATAAAAGCCAAGCTGAAGCTGCAATTTCTAAGAAGTAACAGTCCTTCTTATTGGGCAGAAGAAAAGAGAAGTTTGGAATTTTTCGTTGTTTATGGGACTGTAAAGTGGCCTCTTTCTGTCTTGATCTATGAACAGTGAGGTCTCCTTTGATGTTAATGCTATGTAACATTTCTCACAGTCAAGGTCTAGTTGATTGCTGGGCCAACTCTCAGATTCTGGGGGACACTGTGTTCTTTCTCAGTAGCTACAAATCTCCTGTATTTTTAAAACAGCTTTATTTTGATTTGTAATAGGTATAAAATAAACCAGAGTACTAAAAAGGTACAATTGGATGTTTTGACATATATATGTATATTCACCTGTGCAAGGTAATGATCAAATGAGGCATCCCCAAGAGTTTCCTTCTGTCTCTGTGTAATCTTTAGATCATGTTCATGCCTAACACTCCCACCCCAGGCACCTGCTAATCTGCTTTCTGTTACTACACATTACTTTACATTTCTAGAATTGAGTGTAAATTGAATTACACAGTAGGTACGCCTTCTCTGGGGAAAATGGTGGTCTGGCTTCTTTCATTCAGTAAAATTGTTTTGAGGTTCTTTTAAATTGTTACAAGAGCCAATACTTCATTTATTTTATTTCAGAAATAATCCATCTCAGGAATAGACCACAGCATTTTTATCTATTCACTCACTGAAGGGCATTGGGCTGTTTCTGATATAGGGTTGTTAGAAATAAAGCTGAGGTGGAGAGCATTCTCCTGAGTAAAGAGTCACAAGAACGACAAAGCAAGTATTCAATGTATTCAATGCTAATAAGAAGCCAGGAGTGAACTAATGCACACTCACACAATTTTATTCAAGTTTGGGGGAAGACGAAGGAGAGAGGAAGGAGTGGGTTGAAGTAAGGAGGGGGGAGATTGGGGAGCTCTCCCTTGATGGGCACAGTGTAGGGTATATGGCGCGTCTCGTGGGTGAGGGGCACGACTACAGCGGGACCTTATCTAACTAACGCAAACATTGTAACCTCTTCATTTGCACCCTCATGTTAATCTGAAATTTAAAAAACAATTAAAGCTGCCATATACATTTATGTACAAATTTTTGCATATATGTATATATACGTTTTCATTTTCCTGTTCTTCAGAAAATACCTAAGAGTGGGGTGTCTGGGTCATGTGGAATTTGGGTGCTTTAACTTTTGTAAAGGGTCCAACTCTTTTCTAAAGTAGCAGGATACTACCACTTTAGATTCCAAAAATAGGGTTTGAGAATGCCATTTCTTCCAAATATCTTAATACTTGATGTAGTCAGTTATTTTACTTTTCATCTCTTTATTATTATTTTTTTTTAATCATAACTGTGTACATTAGTTCAATCATGGAATACAGTGTGCGGGCTTCATATACGATCTAAGATAATTTCATCTGCCTATTCGACATAACATTTGTGAGATTTTCTCATTTACTGTGAAAACATTTGTATTCTACATTTAGTAGTTTTCTCCTAACCCTTCAAAAATGCAACTCAAGTGTGATCTCACCCTTTATTCTCTTTCCTCCCACCCTCTCCCTCCCTTTCCCTCTCTCTCCCCTTTCTCATCTTCTTGTTTCATTTCTTTAATAGATGGGTCGTGATGGCTTAGACTAGGCGTCCTCAAACTTTTTAAACAGGGGGCCAATTCACTGTCCCTCAGCCCATGGGAGGGCTGGACTATAGTTAAAAAAAAACAAACAAAACTATGAACAAATTCCTGTGCACACTGCACATATCTTATTTTGAAGTAAAAAAACAAAACGGGAACAAATACAATTCACACCAACACATGTGGCCCGGGGGCCATAGTTTGAGGACCTCTGGGCCTTAGTCTTTTAAATTTTCCTTTGTCTAAAAACTAATAATATCCATGTTCTTGTCTGCCGTCATCTTTGGTGATATGTCTGTTTAAATCAATTGGCTATTTTTAATGGGTTTTTATATTATTATTATTGAATAGAGACCTTTATCAGCTGTTCATGTAATATATGAATTTCAAATAGTTTATACTGTATCATTGTTTGTCTTTTGAAGAACAGAAGTTTCTTATTTTGATGATGTCTAATTTGTGAATTATTTTTGTATGAATTAAATTTTTGTTTCTAATATAAACAATATTTACCTAAACCAAGTTCATCAATGTTTTATCTTTTCAATTGCAAATTTTATAGTATCAGACTAACATATATTTAATCTATTTTGAATTTATATGTACATATGTTATAAAATATGAATCGAGGTCAATTTGTTTCATATGGATTCTAATAGTTATAGCGCTATAGATTGCAAAGACTAGTCATTCTTTGCTGAATTGCCTACATACTTTTCATTGGAAAATAGTTTCCATATAATATATATGTAGTTATATTTCTGAACTTTCTTTTACCTTTAGGCAAATATTAGGTAAAATCAATTCCTACATATTTATAGATCTTGAAATGAGCATGTTCGTTTCTTAACACATTTTTTAAGAATAGTTATAAATTTACCAAAAAAAAATTGCAGGGATTTTACAAATAATTTCTATAAATATATTCTCTACTCAGTGTTCCTTGTTATTAATAACATGAAAGTTTTAAATTTAGTGAACCAGTCTTGGTATATATGTATCCATTTTTTAATTAAATAAATGCATATTTTATTCAAGTTTCTCTGGATTTTCTGTAGTTTAGCTTCTTAGGGTTTTCTCCTTTCACTTATCCCATCTTGGATATCAGCATACATCTAGTTGTCATATATTTTAGGCTCTTCTTATCTATCGTAGTGACTTAGACATTCCTTGTTTGTTTTTGTCTTTTTTTCACAGTGTACCAAAGCGAGATTTCATATAAGAAAAACAAAGAGGGCGGCTCCTGTGGCTCAGCGAGCAGGGCGCCGGCCCCATATAACGACGGTGGCGGGTTCAAGCCCGGCCTTGGCCGAACTGCAAAACAACAAAAAAAATAGCCGGGCGCTGTGGCGGGCGCCTGTAGTCCCAGCTACTAGGGAGGCTGAGGCAAGAGAATCGCTTAAGCCCAAGAGCTGGAGGTTGCTGTAAGCAGTGTGACGCCACTGCACTCTACCCAGGGCGATAAAGTGAGACTCTGTCTCTACAAAAAAAAAAAAAAAACAAAACACAAAACAAAGAGAATGTTTAGAGCACTTGCAAAGGGAGGTGGATGTGGGTCCCTCTCCTGGTTGTCAGGTGAGAGAGGTGGAGACACCAAGGCCTACAGAGGAATAAACACCCTCTCCACTAGGAGTCTTTCCTTGGCCTCTCTGCGCCTCCTGGTGGTATTTCCCTTTTCTACTGATCTTTGATTGTCTTAACAGAGAGAGATTGTATTTAGGAGGAAAAAAAGAGAAAATTTAGAGCACTTCCAAAGACAGTTGGAAGTGGGTCCCGCTCATGGAAGAGAAAAGCTGAGAGAGACCGTTTTCCTTGTTTTTTGTTAACTTTGACAATTTTGATAAATAGTACTCAGGTATTTTGTTGAATTTCTTTCAATATGTTTTTTTTTTAATTGAATCATAACTGTGTACAATAATTCAATCATGGGGTATAGTGTGCGTGTTTCACATACTATCTGAGATATTTTCATCAACCTGATTCACATAACATTCATGAGATTTTCTCATTTACTGTTTTCAATATGTATTTATTGCTTGACTCATAATGAGACCAGGCTTATGTATCTGGGGAGTAGGACAACAAAGGTAGCACATCAGGCGTATCACATCATACAAGAGTGCATATAATCAGCATGATTAGTTTTGATCTTAACCTTGATGACCTGGCTGAGGCTCTGTTTGTCAAAATCCTCCACTATGAAGTTACTCCCCGACAACTTTCTAGAATATACTGTTAAGATACGGGACTAAGGATTATGAGGTCCTTCTTTTGAGGGAGAAATCACTCCATAAAGTATTTGGAGATATACCAGATTCCCCCATTTTTTTACATCAATATGTACTCCTGTATATTCAGTTTTTATTTTGGATCATATCTTAATGGTGTTTTATTTTGTTACATAAATTAATCCTGATTTAGCACTTGGGGGCCCTTTCATTTGGCACCTATATGCTTGGGACAGGCTGCCATTATATAGTTTTCTTGTACTTGCATACTGTCTAGCACTATAAGATACAAGAGATGTGTTTTATGTCTTCTCAGCCTTGGTCCTAAAATCAGTCATTTCTATAAGGAGATTTGGCTTCTTTTATTGGAGAATAACATTAGAAGGCAAAGTCTAAGTGCTAGATGTGCTCCTAGCTATGGGGCCTCTCAGTGACGGAGCAGTGTGTGAACGTATAACATCCCCTGATGTGACATTTGTAAATTGTCTACGTACAACCTCACTGTCTTTATTAAATTATGCATAAGTTCACAGTGATGTATCTAGCTTTAATTTGTTAACGCATGATCATCCTAGTTCCTTCCTCTGACTGATTTGTACCTTTCCAGGCCCTCAACGAGAAACCTGGCTCCCACCAACCACCACCCATTACTCGACGTTCCGTTGTGGTATACTTGCCTGTGATCTCAGATTCATTAAACTCTGCTTCCATGGGCCACAACTGGAGTCCAGGGCTTATCCTCAGTTTCTTTATTCCTTACCTCCTTACAAACTCACAATCTCTATTTCTAGAGATTCCTTACCCCCTTACAAGCTTACAATCTCTATTTATAGAGATTATGTCAGCAATTTTCTCCCCTGCTCCCTGAAAAATGAGGTTGTTGCATACATTTAAAATACCGTTACTTTCCTTCATCACATTTGGAATTCCATATTGGAATTTGCTTACTTCCTAAAAGATACTTTTACATTTTTGCATGATATAAATACCATGGATTTAGACAAATTATAGTGCCCAGTGTCCAGAATTATAGTACCATACTAATATTGCACTGCTTTAAAAATTCCCCTGTGTTCCATGTATTCAAAGCCCCACTTTCTTCAAATCCCTGAAAACCACCAACATTTTCCTAAACCATCCCTGTAGTTTCACCTTTTAAATAAGGCCATATAGTTGGAATTATAACACATGTAGCCTTTTCAAAGTGGCTATTTTACTTTATAATATATATTTAGGATTTATCTATGCCTTTTAATGGAATTATAGCTCATTTGTTTTATCACAGAATAGTGTTCCATTTCATGGCTATAACACATTTTGCTCACACATTCACCAGATAAAGGACATCTTGAATGTTTTTAGTTTGGGGCAATTATGTATAAAATCGCTATAAACATTCACATGCAAGTTTTTGTGGAATAATACATTTTTTAATCATTTGAGAAAATACCTAAAAGTGTTATTGCTGGATCATATGGTATAGCTATCATTAGCATCGTAAGAGCCTGCCTATTTTCTATGAAAGTGGCTGCACCATCCTGCTTCTCATCAGCAATGCGTGAGAGTCCTTGTTGTTTAGCATTCTGGACAGCAATTAGTACTGTCAGTTTATTTTTATTTTCTGGTGATTTTATTATTATTATTTTATTGTTTTATTTTTTTTTTTGCAGTTTTGGGCAGGGGCAGGGTTTGAACCCGCCACCTCTGGCATTTGGGGCCAGCACCCTACTCCTTTGAGCCACAGGTGCTGCCCTTTTTTGGTGATTTTAATGCTTGTAGTAGTTACTCATGATTGCTGAAAATTGCAATTTCATAGTGAAAAGTAATGGTGAACACCTTTTCCTATGCTTATTTCTAATTGATATATGTTTCGAGTAACCTGTCCTATCATTAGCTGATTTTAACTGGGTCGTTTGTTTTATTATTCAATTTAAATGGCTCCTCATATATTTTGGATACAAGTCCTTTATCAAGTATGTGTTTTTCAAATGTTTCTCCAAGTTTGTGCCTTCTATTTTTACTCTCTTAACTGTGTCTTTGGAAGAACAAAAAGTCACTTTAGTTTAAAGCAAATTTTCATGAATTCTACACGGGTCGTGCTTTTGCACTTGTATTTAAAACTATTCGCCAAGCACAGGAGCTTGTGGATTTTCTTTTCCATTTCATTCTGGAGTTTTATAGTTGTGTATTTCATATAGGCCTATAACCAGTTTGAGTTCATTTTTATTAGCCGTCGAAGGCTGTGTGTACATTCATTTTTGCATATGAATGTTTAATTATTTACAGCAGCATTTGTAGAAATAGACCTTTTGTTCCTTGAATTGCTTTTGTTCCTTTTTCAAAGATCAATTGTCTATATTTGTGCAGTGCTATTTCTGAGCTCTGTATTATTTTCCAATAATCAGTAGGTCTACATTTGTACAGTGATTGCACTGTGTCAATCACTATAGCTCTGAAGTAAATCTTAAATTAGAGCAGCGTAGACACTATAATATTGCCTTTACTTTATATTACCTTAGATATTCTAAGCCTTGTGCCTTGGCATATACACTTTCAAATATTTTTTTCAAAATCCATACAATGACATTCTGGGATTTTGCTGTTGTTTTTGTTAACATGTTTCATTCTTATTTTGAGTTGACTGCATGGGACTTACCTGGTAAAATCTGATAATCAAGTGGCATTTAGCAGAAATCAAAGGCAAAATGTGTCATAGGGAAAGGGTTTTCAAAATTCAAAACATGAAGTTTGTGATTTGGACTCCACCAGCAAAGATAACCCTTTATGTGATGATATGCTTGAGAATATGTTAATCAAGCGGGAAAATGTTGACATTTTAATAAATTTGAATCTTTAAATTCATAAACACAATATTTCTCCATTTATTTATATTTTTTCATTACTACCTTTCACACAGGAATATGTCACCTTGTCTTACATTTATATCTAAATCTTAATTTGCTTGAAGCTATTGTAAGTTTTACAGATACACACACACATGCAAGATATATACGTAATTTCATACTGAAGTGCTTATTATTTCTGTCATCTAGGAAAGCAACAGACTTGTGATTATTAAATGTGCTTTTTATGACTAAGCTATAATCACTTATTAATTCATGACTTTCGTTTTTTCATTTTGGAGAGGGTTTCTACCTAAAAAATCATGTCAATTACCATAAAGGTGGTTTTGTTGTATTCCTCCTTCTAATATATAACTTTACCTACATTTTTCTGTCTTACAGCAATAGCTATGATTTCTATTCTGCTTAATAGCAAGAAGAACAAAAGATACTCTTCTTGCATTTGTGAAGATGAAAAGCTTTGTTCAGACATTTTTGATTCTTGTAAATATATTTGTGATTTTGTTTTAGGAGTAATGTTGGCTTCATGAAATTAATTATAAAATGTTCACTTACTTTTTATTTTCTGGAAGAGATTGTAAAGAATAGATATCATTTATTCCTGAAATATTTGTTAAATTTAACCTACGAAACCATCTCACGCCATGCTTTGATTTTGTAAAGTCATTAATAATCAGTTTAACTTATTTGATACAGACAGGATTATTCCCATGACCTATGTCTTTTGAAATGAGTTATGGGCATTTGTATATTTTAAATTACTGGTCCATTTCATCACAGTTATCAAATTAATGTGTATAAAGTTACTCCTATTATTCTTTTATTATTTTCTCAATGTTTATGAGGTCAGAAGGGATCACTTCTCCTTTATGTCTTGTATTATAAGTTTATGTCTTTCTTTTCTCCTAGCTTGCCTGCTCAGAGTTTTATAAATTGTTTATACCAGTTCATAAATTGATCTTTTCAAATAACAAAAGTGTGGGTTTTTTAATGTTATATTGTTTTCTTTTTCTTATGTCATTTGATTCTATTTAAATTTTCATTATTTATTTTCTTCTGCTTGCTTTATGTTTCAATTTTTGATTTTTCCTCTAGTCTCCTACAATAGAAGCTTGGTGATTACATTTTTATTTGTGTTTTATATACATATGTGTGTGTGTGCGTGTGTATGTATGTATATCTTTAATGTTAGACATTTTCCTATTGTCATTGCTTTTGCCACATTCCACAAATTTTTATACGTTGTGGTTATAATTTCATTTTCTTCAAAATAGATTATTTTAACCTTGAAATGTCTTCTTTGACTTGTAATATTTAGAAGTATATATTTCAGTTTCCAAATAGTTAGAGATTTTCCATTTGTCTTTTTGTTACTGATTCTAATTTAATCTTGTTGTGAGTTGAGAACTTAATTTTTGTGGTTTCCATATTTTAAATTTTTAAACTCAGTTTCATGGCCTAGAATGGGTCTGCCTTGGTAAATATTTCATATGAATTTGAAAAGTTTATATATTATCTCTTATTGGATGTGGTATTCTACTAAATGTCAATTACCTCAAATTGATCAGCAATGATGCTCTAGTTGGCTATATTATAACTGATTTTCTGCCTGGTATTCTATCAATTACTGAAAAGATAATGTTGAAGTCATCAATCCTAATACTGGATTTGTCTGATTATTTCTTTTTTTCTATTTTATGACATAATCCCTCATGTATATTGACACAATTCTGTTCCAAATCTGTATAGTCATGATGCATTGTTATGCCGTTTTAGAGAACTGACCCCTTTATTATTGTGTAATGCCCCTCTTTATCCATGATGTTAGGTAATCTAAATTTGGCTTTGTTTAAAATTGATGTAATAACTCCAAATTTTCTTTTATTAGTGTGACATATTAGATACTACTCAGCCATTCAAAAATGGTGAACTAATACCTCTTGTATTTTTCTGTTTACTTTTACTTTGAGCTCTTCACGTTTAACCAAGCTGATTCTTTATATTTAAAGTCGGTTTCTTATAGAAATAATATACCTTAGTCTTTTCTTCTTTGTAATTTTTTCCACTAATAATTTTTAATTTCAGTTTTGAAATTTCTAATGTACTATCATCAGGTTACCAATTCTTTCCTTTTCCATGTTGAAGCTACTGATAGCCCATCTAGGGAACTCTTCATTTCTGTATAATTTCTAGAATATTAAACAACATACTTTTTCCTGGAATTATCATCTCTGTGCTTACCCTACTTTTCTGTCTTTCACTGTGTTCTGTGTTTTTCCATTAGAGCCATCAAAATAATAATCTTAATTGTTTTAAAAGTCCTGATTAATAATTGTAACATCTGTGTCATATCTGAATATGAGTGTGATGTTTGCATTGTTACTAGACTATGTTTTTTTTTTTTTTGTCTTTAGGAATATTTTGAAATTACCTTTTTTGAAATTTGGAAATTATGTCGTCGGTCTTTATTTTAAGGATTATTGAGAATATGGTTAAGTATTGGACTGTGTACAATTTACGTTTTTGTTTGTTTGTTCGTAGAGACAGTCTCACTTTATTGCCCTTGATAGAGTGCTATGGCATCATAGCTCACAGCAACCTCCTGGGCTTAGGTGATTCTCTTGCCTCAGCCTCCCGAGTAGCTGGGACTGCAGGCGCCCGCCACAACGTCCAGCTATTTTTCTGTTTTGTAGTTCGGCTGAGGCTGAGTTTGAACTCACCACCTTCGGTATATGGGGCCGGTGCCCTACTCAATGAGCAACAGGCATCGCCCACAATTTATGTTTTAAGTACAGTCAGAAAATCTTAACATTCACCTAATATCTTTAAGTTTAGTTTAGTGCAGTTTTGTTCTCTCCTCTTGACTTTGGGACTTTACTATATACTTCTAATAAGAAAGTCTGTCTTATTGGGTGGGATCACACCTACAGTGCATCTTAGCAGGGTACTGGGGAAACTTATTAAATGTAGAGTATCAATGTCTTTATATAGTGATCAAGAAAATGCCATGAATACTATCTCTAACAGTACAATCAAAATATTTTTGATTGTATATGAAGCATATTCTGCCCTATGATTGCACCAATGTACACAATTATGATTTAATAAACTTATTTTTAAAAAAATAAAAAATAAATTGCCTTATTATGTTCTTTCTTTCAAGTAGTCTTTTACTCTTAAAATAATAGTTAGATATTTGGCACACACAGCTTTCTAAGTTAACTATTTAATGTAATAATTTTTGCTTTGAATTTACTCTTGATATAGTTTTATTTAATTCTGTTATCATTATTATGATTATCAACCTTTCTTTATTGTTTACTTGGGCCTTTTCCATATTATAGCTTTCAATCTGTCTGAGTGCCAGTGGTTTTCCTTTGGGGATCATAAACAGTTCAATTTTTGGTATTACTAATTTCTGACTCATTGTTTCTATCTTTACATTTATTTTATTTATGTTTATTATTTTCAGAGGTTTTTCTCTCTCTGTGCAATCATTTCTCCAGCAGTTTGAATATTACTTTATCTATTTTTATCCCAGTTTAGTTAATTTGAGCAATGATCTTTTAAAAATTTGTATTCTCACTTTTATTTGTATTTATTTATTTTTATTTCAGATTAATGTGAGGGTACAAACAACCAGGTCACAACATTTGAATTTGTTAGTGAGAGTCCCTCTTGTAGTCTTATCCCATACCCAAAATGTGTGCCATATACCCTTACATGGTGCCCATTAAGTGGGAGCACACCAAACCTCCCTCCATTCCTCTCTCCACTCTTTTATTCCCCTCCCTCTGAACTTTAATTGAAATGAGTTTTTCTCCTAAGTGGGAATAAATTAGGTCATCTACTGGTTTCAGGTTAGTATTGAGCACATTGAATATTTGCTTTTCTGTTCAGTTCCACAAATCTGTGTGTCTATTTTTGTGTCAACACCATATTGTTTTGATCACTGTGGACTTGTAATATAGTGTAAGGTCTGGTAGAGTGATGCCTCTGGCATTGTTTTTATTACTAAAAATTGCCTTAGGTATTCCGGTGCTTTTAATGGTTCCAAAGAAAATTAAGAACTATTGTTTTACAATTCTTCAAAGTATGATGTTTGTGTTTTAATAAGAATTACATTGAGTATGTAGATTGGTTTGTGTAGTATAAACATTTAAACAATGTTGATTCTTCCCAAGAATTCAGCCGAGAGCATGGTATGTTTTCTATTGGTCAATGTCTTTTGCTATTTCTTTTCTTAGGGTTTCATAGTTCTCTTTGTAGAGGTCCTTCACCTCTTTTGTTAGGTATATTCATAGGTATTTTCTTTTTTTGAAGCTACTGTGAAGGGAACTGTGTCCTTGATTGGCTTCTCAATTTGGCTATTATAGGCATTTGCAAAGTCTACGGATTGGTAAACATTGATTTTATACCCCGAGATGTTACTGTATTTCTTAATCATTTTCAGGAGATTTGTGGTTAGGTTTCTGGTATTCTATAAGTATAAGATCATATCATCAGCAAAGTGTGATAATTTGACCACCTCTGCCCCCATTTGGATGCCCTTACTATCCTTCTCTTACTTGAATGCATTGGCTAGAACTTCCAGCACTATACTGAATAGTAGTAATAGAGGACATCCTTGCCTGCTTCCAGCTCTAAGTGAAAAAGCTCTCAATATTACTCCATTCAGTATGATATTTCCCTTGCATTTATTGTAGATGGTTTCAATCAGCTTAAGAAATGTGCCACCTATGCCTATAAGTTTAAGTGCTCTTATTAGAAAAGAATGCTAAATTTTACCAAATGATTTTTGTGCATTCATTGAGAGGATTATGTGGTCTTTGTTTTTGCTGCCATTGATGTGGTAAATTACATTGATGGATTTTCATAAGTTAAATCAGCCTTGAATTCCCGAGATGAAGCCTACTCGATCATGATATATAATTTTTTTAATGTGTATCTGTAATCTATTGGCTAAGATTTTATTGAATACTTTTGCATCTATGTTCATTAGTGAAATTGATTTGTTATTCTCCTTTTTAGTTGACCCTTTTCCTGATTTTGGTACCAGGCTAATGTTTGCTTCACAGAACATGTTGGGGAAGATTCCTTTCTTCTCAATGTTTTGGAATAGGTTCTGCAGTATAGATACAAGCTCTTCATTGAAGGTTTGATAGACTACTACTGAAGCCATCTGGTCCAGGTCTTATTTTGTTGGAAGCTTTTTCATTGTTTCTTCAAGTACAGTGCTTGACATTGATCTGTTCAAGACATTGATTACTTTTTGGTTAAGTCTAGGGAGATAGTATGATTCCAGGTATCAGTCCATTTCCTTCACATTGTCAAATCTCTGGGCATGGGGTTTCTTGTGTTCATCAGAAATAATCTCTTGTATCTCTACGGTATCAGTTGTTATTTTCCCTTTTCATTTCTCCTTGAAGTTATTAGAGATTTAACTTTTCTGTTTCTATTTAATCTGGCCAAAGGTTTATTGATTTTATTTATCTTTTTGAAGAACCAACTTATTGTTTGATGAATTTTCTGACTGTTTCTTTGGTTTTTAACTTCATTTATTTCTGATTTAATTTTGGGTATTTGTTTTCTTCTCCCACATTTGGCATTAGGTTGCTCTTCTTATTCCATTTCTTTGAGATGCTTTCTCAAAGCACATTATATATCTAATGTGATTAATTTCCCTCATGAATTATTTTGCTGCATCTCATAGGTTTGGGTAACTTTAGCTTCATTGTTGTTATGTTTAAGGAATTTATCAATTTCCTCCTTTATCATTTCCTCAATCCAACTGTCATTCAGCATAAGGTTGTTTAATTTCCATGCCTTTGTGTTGAAATGAAAATTTTTGTTGGAGTTGAGTTCCGCCTTTATTGTCTTGTGGTCTGAGAAGATAAAAGGTATAATTTTAACTATTTTAAAATGTTGTTGACATTTGATTTTTATCCTAGGATATGATCCATTTTGGAGTATGTTTCATGGGCTGCCAAGAAGAATGTCTATTCCTTAGCTTTGGGATTATGACTTGGGTATATGTCTATTAATCCCATTTGTTCTAGGGTCACATTTAAGTTCTTTGTATCTTTGGTTAGTTTCTTTTTAGATGATCTGTACAGTCCTTCCAGATGGGTGTTAAAATCCCCAGCTATTGTGATACTATGGCATATAATGTTGGGCAGACCAATCAAATTTGTTTCATAATTCTGGGAGCATTTAATAGGGTGCATAAATATTTAGATTTGAGAAAACCTCTTTTTTGTATTATTCCCTTTACCAGTATGAATTGACCATCTTTATCTTTCTTAATTTTAGTTTGTATTTGAAAATAAGATTATGACCCCTCCTTTCTTCTGATTTCCATTTGCCTGAAATACTGTTTTCCATTCCTTCACCCTGAGACTTTTTTGTTCTTTTGTCAGCCTGTGCCTCTTCAATGGGGAGTCAAGCCTTTAACATTTATTGAGAGAATTGATAAGTGTAGTGGAGTTCTATTCATCTTCTTTTGTGAAAGTCTGTTGCCTAGTTTTATCCTTTGTGCCATTATGGAAACTAGTTTTTGTCTTTTAGTTTGTGGGTGTTTAGTTTGCTTGTGGTCCATTGTGATGGTCAGTGTGGGGAATAGGGCTAAGTATTTCTGGAACAGCTGGTCTTGTGGCAAATTTCATCAATGTTTGTATATCAGTGAGAAATTTGATTCTCCATCTATTTTGAAGCTGAGTTTAGCAAAGCAGTGAATTCTGTACTGAAAATTATTTTTAAAGAAGGTTACATGTAGCTGACGATTGTCTTATAGCTTGAAAATTTCAGCTCAAAAAAATCACCCTGATGGATCGCCCAACTGGCATATTGGCATTTACTCCTGGCTGCTTGCAGAATTTTCTCTTTCATCCTGACTTTGGATAGGTTCATTACAATAGTTGAGGTGATGCTCTATTTGTCTTTAGATGACTTGAGGTTTGATATACTTCTAAAAGAAGAATTTTGGAATCTTTAGTGAAACATGGAAAGTTTTCAGTTATGATATCCTCCAGTAAGGCTTCCATTCCTTTGGAACATTCTTCTTCCTCTTCAGGGATACATATAAGTCATATATTTGAATGCTTATGAAGTTCCATATTGCTCTGAGTCAGTTTTCTGCTTTCACTCTTCTTTTCTGCCTCTTTAAGTAACTGGGTTAGCTAAAGATTATTTTCCTCTAGATTCTTTCTTCTCCATGATCTAATCTGTTATTGATACTTACTATTGTATCTTTGAACTCCCGGATAGACTCCTTTGATTCCTTAAGCTCTGCCATCTCCTTTCCATATTCATTATATTTTTCATTCATTTGTTGATTCTGTTTTTCCACTTTCTCACCATTTCATTTTATTGTCCCTGCTATCCATATTTTAAATTCCCTGATGTCATTTCCATTATAGGTGGAATCTTCTGCAGTGGCTGCTTAATGGTCCCTTGGGGGAGTGCTTTGTTTTTATTTTTCATGTTCCCCCAATTTTTCTGTTGGTTCTTCATGTGTGTTTTCTTCTTCTTCCTTTCTTTTCCATACTTTTTCCTTCTTACTACATCCTTCACTTTAAATTATCTTGTCTTAGACCTAAGGTGTTGATGTAGCCTTTTGATATAAGGCCAAAAGTTAGAGAAGAGTAAAGACAAGAAGGGAAAAAGAAGAGAAAAAGTGATAGAACAAAGGGGTTATGAAAGAAAAGAATTGAAGAAAAGTAAAGAAGAAGGACAGAAAGTGGAGAAGAGAGTGACTGGAGAAATGGTGATGTTCAGCAGGATGCTATGGCCACACATGCAACTGTACAACTTTGGGTGGCTGGGCTGTGAAGGTCCCTCAAAGTCAGAATCTCTTTAGCAGCCTGGGAAAAAGCAATATCAAACCTTTGCCAAATATAGAAAAAGGAAAAAAAAAGCGCAGTTTGTTGCAGTGGGGACCTACCAATACTGCCTTTTCAAAGGCCAAATCTAGAAGGACACCCGAAACTATGAACTGCTTGAACCAGACCAATGCTGTGACCACCCACCCCCAGCCAGTTCAATGCTGTAACCTTCAGCAGTCAGAGAAAAGATAAAAATAAAAATAGGTAAAGAAAATTTAAAATGTAATTATATAAGAGAAATGAAAATAAGGGGATAATATAGCTTTAGTATGAGGAAGTTATGTGGGTAAGATGAGAAAAGTAGGAAAATCTCCTTTAAAAGAGAGAGGAGATAATTTTCTTTAAAAAGAGAGATAAAAGGGACCGAAATACCATAACAATAATGATGGAGCCCTTGCTATTGAAAAAAGAAAGAAAAAAATAAGAACACAACCAAACAGCAATAAAAAACAACTAAGAAAAAAATACCCTAAGGAAAAAATTGTTAAAAGTTGAGAAAATGAAAGAAGTATATGTTTATACATACATATATAATCCACACATATATGGCTATATTGCCTGGACACCAGGTGGCACTGTACTGTTAGGAGACACAAAACACATGCTTATTTTACTGTAAAAGATGAGGGCTGTAAGCCACTATCTAGCTGCAGAGTAGATCAATCCTGTCTTAATTGACCTCAATCAAAGCCTGGTTGCTTAATTAGCATGCAATCCCCACAGAACTGGGGTCCTAAAGGTCTTACGAGATTTCTTAGAAGGCACATCAAACAATGTCCCCTGATGACAAAGCGACCTTCCCAGGGTGTGGGGACCAGTCAGCCCACTGCAAGCATGGATGCCCAAGCTCTGAAGACAAACCAGAGCCAGCTATGCACTAGGATCTTCTGGACTATTTTCCCCACATGGCCTTCCCACAGTGGCAGTGGTCAGCTAGTAGCCAAGCCAATGGGAGTTCCACTCCACCCAGTATTCCATCCCTGTTGCTGACCTCTGTTTGACTCCACTCACTCATTTAAGCCTTCCACAGCAGCTCCACTGAGCAATTTAGCCCTTAATAAAAATTACAGGACAGCCTTTACTGGTCCCCAGTCCTCTGTGGGAGGGCTGGCCTTTGATGATCATTTTCCTCAGCCCTAGACCTCTAGTGCTAGTTCCCAAGCACTTGCCTTCTGTGCTTATTTTTCTCAGCTCTATACCTCCTCACTGGCTTCTGGAATCCACCACTAACACTCTGGAGTGATTTCCCTGTGCAGATTACCCCAGACAGAGGTGGCTGGAGTTTTCTTTCCCTGCCTCACCACAAGTGGCTAGTAAAAAGATGTTTCTAGTCCACCATCTTGCTTTGTGCCCTCTCTTCAAACATTCTTAAACTTACATAAAATATATCAATTTGAGTGAGAAAAAATTATGTAATGTCCTTATCATTCTATCTCATAAAAGCTAAAGAAATAAGTGGACTTGTTTTTCTTTTACTTTTTTCCTCCATTATTCCAACTATATCCTTTAGTTTTCTTTCATTTGAGAGCTACATTTGTTCGCTATAATCTTACTTTTCAATTCACTATTATATTTCAAAGATTATCAACTTTTTCTCTGATATTCTATAGCCATGTACTACTTCAAAACTTATCATAACTTATTTTTTATTCTATTGCATCTACTATTATCAAATATTATTTGACTATTTGCCTTTGAATAAGTGTCTGTGAGTATGTACATGTGGGTGTATCTATCTTTAATTACATGATAAACTGTATGGGAATAACAGCCATGGTCCTCATTTATTCTTTAAATTTCCCACAATGCCTACAACAATGCTTCTCTACAGAGGTATTCAACAAGATAATTTGTATATTATTGCTGGATTTAAAATCTTGAGGGAAATATAGATAGATCTCAGCATAAAGAATTCTTCAGGAACTCTTATCAGTCAGTACTAATATTTTCCTTTTTAAAATCCTTTTCTAAAAATAAAGCTAAGTTTGATATTTTTCAAAAATATTTCTAACCACAAAGACTACTCTACAAAACTTTATTTATCAGAGATTATGGTGAGATGATCAACAATTAATCTTAGCGATACACATGCCCTGATTATGAAGACAAAAAATGATAATAATTCAGTTTACATATAAGAGATGTTAAAGATTTAATTTGTATAAGTTAATCAAGAAGCTATTGCATTAGCAGATTCATATTTTCATTGCCTAGTACTATTATCCATATACAGTGATAAGTGTTCTGATGACACTATAAGGAAGGAAAGGAGATATTTTTATGACTCATATTTATGTAAGGAATATTGGAAAATATTCAGGATGGCTTCATTATGTTATATAACTCATAAGAGTGAACCCATAACAATCAAACTAAACGGAAAGAAGCAGAATCATTAAAGATTTTTTTTTAACTGATAGTTATAAGACTTTATTCCCCCTTTTAGGACCAATTCTACCCACTTGTGTCAAATAGATTTTCTGACCAACAATTGCAAAATAATTTCATAATTTCATTCTTGCTGTGCTTCCATGCTGACCTGTGATAAACTCAACCTGCCCATGTCTTGCAGAGATTTGAATAGTAAACCGTTCCTGAAATAAAGGGTTGACTGATCTCCTACAATTCAGTAAAATCTTTAAATTGCCACCTCTACCTTCAACAGCACTTGAGTTTTTCTCACTTGCAGTGTTTGAGCTTGATCTAACTGCTTTGTTTGGATTTCTTTTTTCTTTTTGTTGGTTTTTAATAGTTGTCATTCATATTAGAGCCAGACTTTCTGCTTTCTAGTCCAGAAAGCTTCAATGAGCACAGAACATCATGGAGACTCTTTGCTATCTTCCTTCTTTGTTTAAACTTTTAGATGCTCTTCATCATCTAATAGCATTAGTTCTGCCCCAATGAGTCAGTACTCTGCATTTTTATGTTAGAGGGATCTAAGAGTCTTTATTACTGTTAATAGTATTATGATTATCATCTTTGGCTGAGACATCACCATTTGCTTTTATGATTGCTAAGACCATTTGTTAATTAGGTAAAGTGCAGAATTTTTTCTTTTTGATATTTTGAGACCTTTGCTTATATTGTTTTCTTTTTTTCTTAATTAATACAAAGGCAAAAGGGAGTCATCATAAGTTTATCATCAAGACAGTTCCTATCTGTTACTTGTATGGGTACCAATAGCACATAGTACTTGAATTCATGAAAGAATCTCAGTAAAAACAATCTAGAATTACAATGGCCAGTTTGAAGAATTTTTGAGATATTCACTTTAGGGGTACGTTAGCACAAAGAGAAAAAAGATAATCTAGTTTTATGTGCCTAAAAGAGAGCACTCTAAAGAGAGATTTTATTTCAGTTGACTATAATAATTCTGTGGGGGGGTACATATCAAAATGAGTTTCCTACATCTGATCTTTCTCTCATTTTTGCAGAAGTTAAGGAAATAAATTTTGACAATAATTTCACATTTGAGGAAAGCTGACTTCCTCAAACTTCCTTTTATTCTATTTTTTCTCTTTCACTTTATCCTTTCTGTTGGGAACTTTAGGAAACTAATTAATCATAAAAATAGTTGTCATATGTTCCATCTAAAAATATCTGGTCAGATAGACAGAAATGGCCTTCTAAAAATGAAAAAAGAAATATTTATCTGAATTCATTTCACTTTTCAGAATGGGAACTCTATTAAAATCCTACAACTGAAGGAAGAGATTGAATAATGGACTTGCTTACCAACTAAGATAGAAAAGAAGACCTTTGGTTCTACAAAATGAGGAAGAAAGTTTAAATATAATTTAAGAACTTTTAAAATAAGTGCCTATAATATACTATTTATAAGTAGAGGAATAACACAGGTTAAGAAATAATTACATCTTTTCCCATATTTTAATGTCAACAAAATAAATTTTTTAAGTTAATGTCAATGAAATATTGTAGTTTATACAAAATTGTGGCTAAACATTTTATAATTTAAACTTTTCAAATTTCCAACATTTGGTTTGGAAGTCAAAGGTGGTATCATTGTTCTCAAAATAGTTTAGAATTTCAAATATATAAAATGATGTTGAAAGAAGTTAATTTATTATAATAAGATATCTTCTAAAATGTTTGTTTAATCTCATAAATTCAAATAATGTTTTGAATAATAAGGGATTAATGTGGTAGCTTTAATTATGGACTTCTAAATTCTTAATTAAATTTGAGAACTTAGACTAATATTAAATTGTGTTAAATACTTTTTTAATTACTTGGGTAATTTAACATAAGAAA
>CAUYON010125178.1:0-14158 GCA_963573935.1 Arctocebus calabarensis
ATTGATAGACATTTATGTGTACAATGTGATGTGTAGGGGTCTATTTACAATGTGGAATGATTAAATCAGGCTAATTAACAAATTTATCACCTCATATACTTATTCCATTCTGCTACACAATTAAACCAAGTAACATAAACATAAATACATCCTCATGATCATTCACTCAATTAGTAAGTTGAAGAAGCCAATTTTTAGCCAGTCATCATTGTTCTAAAACCCATGCTTCTTTGCTATTTAACTCATAAATAAATTCTTTGGTAAAGGTGGACATTTGTGATGAACGACACAGTATATAAGTTATTCACTTTTAACTCTACTCTCCTAATAACACTAGTTCCAGAAAAGTAACAACTGCAAATTCCCCCACCCAATGCAGGAAGTAAAACCTACTCTCCCACTGCAATGTTGCAATGTCAAATCTACAAGAGTAATCATTTGATAATTGTCTTATTACATACTGTTTTGATTTCATTAAAATAAGTCTTTGTTACTCAAATTTTCTGTCACAATGTCCGAATATTCACACCAGTCACATTTATATTTTTATTCATACTCTTGGAAAATGAAGATGGGACAAGTGTTTTAATGTTTCTAATACACAAGAGCTATTCAACATAGAGAAAAAAAATGCTTTAAAAGTCATAGGAATTCCTAAACCATTTTAAGTTAATGTGATTACTGTGGCATAAGGTTTCCAATGCAATTATAAACCAGTAGCTACACTGTGTGGGAAAAGAATGTAAAAGCTGCAGAGGCCAAGGCATATTTTAAAAATCTATGAATAATAACCTCAATGGAGTATCTGCCCTATTGAGTGGGCTAATGTACCTGTAAAACCAGCAGTAAGGAAGAAAAATTACTGAAAATATATCTAATAGATCTGCTCAAGTTTATTTCACTTACGAGGAAAATAGGAGCTTTTATGATAGGATATCTTATGCAGGGAGATTAATGATAAGAAAGAAGATAGGGATCAAAATAATATGCATACATACTCAAAGATTGCACTTCCAGGGGTGTGTATGCATGTGCATTTGTGAGCTGTGATCATGCCACTGCATTCTAGCCTGGGCAGCAGAGCAAGACCCTGTCTCAAACAAAACAATCAAAAAGCCCAGGTAATGGTGGTTCACACCTGTAATCCTACCACTCTGGGAGGAGGCCAAACCAGATGGATTACTTGAGCTCAGGAATTCAAGACCAGCCTGAGCATGAGGGAGATGCCATCACTACTAAGAAATAGAAAAACTAGGTGGGCATTGTGGCAGGTGCTTTTAGTCCCAGCTACTCGGGAGGCTGAGGCAAGAGAATCACTTGAGTCTAAGAGTTTAAGGTTGCTGTGAGCTATGATAATGCCAGGGAACACTGGCTAAGGTGATAGAGTGAGACTCTGTCTCATAAAACAAAATCAAAAACAAAAAGTCTGAAATTACTGAGTAGGTGAATTTTATGGGAAATTATATGAGACGAAACTTTGGCAAGAACTGATAATAAAAATTATATTAAAATAGGGGTAGGGAAAATGTTACTGTCTGGACAAATCAGTCTTGAGAATTACATGATTTATAATATCAAAGTTTCCTTCATTGCATCTTTGTATAGGGTGATGATTATACCTGTAAAATGCTTTGATCTATAAACTCCAATACAATCACCAAACTCTAGCTCAGCTCCGGATTTTAAGACTTTTCCAATCTTTCATTTGATGTCACGTAAGAACTCTTTTCCCACATTGAGTTGTACTACTTCACCTTCCTTTTATTTTAAAACATGTACTCGAGACTGTTAAGTACATTGAAACAATGAATTGTTCATTTCTAAAAAATTTCCCATGTACAATATGAGAACTGTTGAATAAATTGTGTGTATGTGTAAATAAATGAACAATAAAATTAATTAGGTGTCATCTCTAGAAAATGGTTACAATTTATCAGGTATTTTTATCTATTAGAAAATTGATTACAATTTGTAACCTTTGAAACATAGTGGGGTTTTTACAAATGTAACCTAGAAAATACATGCTCTACTTCCCAGGAACTTTCCCAGGACAAGTCATAGTGTTCTAACAAATATCCAAAGCAAGGTTACCAAATGCAATATAAGGAATACATACAAAGAAAGTCTACATTGGAAAACCATTGTCTGTGGGATAAATATGCCCTGCTTCTTGTTTCTGGGAAATAAAGTTTTATTGAAACATGACTATGATTATTCACTTACAAATTGTTATAACATTGGGTAAGGCTATGACAGCAAGTTTGAGTATTTGCAATAGAGACCAAATGGACTGCAAGGTAAAAAATATTTACTATCTGACTAGAGAAAAAAAGTGTTCACTGATCTTCAATATAAACATGTTACAACAGTGTAAATCCAATTGGGTATATGTGGAATAAAAAAATTTTTTTGAGACAGAGTCTCACTCTGTTACCACAGGCTAGAGTGCCATAGCATCATAGTTCATAGGAACCTCTAACTCCTGGCCGTGGCACAATAGTTCATAGCAATCTCAAACTCCTGGGCTCAAGCAATTATCTTGCCTCAGCCTCCCCGGTACCTGGTAGTACAGGTATGTACCACCATACCCACTTAGATTTTCTCTTTTAGTAGAGACAGGGTCTCACTCTTGCTCAGACTGATCTTGAACTCCTGATCTCAAGCAATTCACCCACGTTGGCCTTCCAGAGTGCCCTGTCTCAAAGAAAGAATTTTTAAGAAGATATATTCATGTTCTGGATATTTTTTGTAGCATTTAAAAAAAAACCCAAATGTGGAAAAATAAAACAACTATTGGGTATCACATTTTCATGGATCAGGATTTCAGATTACTTGATATGTCTTCTGTGGTTGCATTCAAATGTTTGTTGGGTCTACAGTCACCTGAAGACTTTTCTGGACTAATTGTTCAAGATGATAGGCTCCTTCGCAAGGTTAACAGTTGAGGTTGGCTATTGCTTAGGTGTTTACCTGGTGAAGTTGACAACAGGGATAACTTAAGACTTCTTTTTAGCAGCCCTGTCTCAGAGCAATCAAAATTCTCTCACAGCAGTTGGATTCCCCAGAGCAAAGACCTGACAGAAACTGCCTGGCCTCTTATGACAGAAGTATAACTCCTCATGTTCTTGTTCAAAGCATTCACAAGCTGCAGTCAGTGTCAAGGGTATGAGCATAAAACCCATTTATTGATGGGAGAAATGTCAGAAATATTTGAGGTCATATTTTCAAGCTGCTCCAGACTCCTAGGAGGAAAAAAAGGTTTTGAATATATTTTACAAGGATAAAATAATCATAATCACAATCATTAATCATAATACCATTTGAGTAGCAGAGTATGGCATCTTCTCCAAAGCAGATCTATCTTCTTTTCTGCATATTCAAACTTAAAGATCCTAATAATATTACATCCAATCTCATCTTTGTAAAAACTGATTTTTTAAAATTTTTAATGCTTACCAATGTTTAATCAAATATCTGACCCACATAGAAATCACCAAAATATGCTGAAGTGAAAGAGATTCTCATTAATTGTTCTTTGCCGAAAGAGAGGCAAAACGATTTTATGAGAATTTCATATAATCCTCAATTTTTATTTATTTTAATGTTCAAGACTGCTAGTGTGGGGGAGAAAGCTTCTTATTTCACAAATATATAATTAACAATATGTAAGCTGTGACTTGGCATAAGTGATGTACAACAGGAGAATACATTTTAAAATAATGAGCTTTATAAAAGTTATGGCTTGAATTATGTGAACAGATTTGAGCTACCTTTTGTTATTTTGTCAAGAATTTTATGTGAATGTATATATAATATGTACAAATGGCTCTTGGTATGTTCTGTAAATGTGAGTAGAGATCTGATTCACCCTGGGGCAAGTCCACAGTATGTGGACATTAAAATGCAGGTGCATATCAAACACTCAATGAACAAATAAATATTAATCAACATTGAAATAAACATTATTGCTTAGAGCTAATAGGGATATAAAAATCATGAACATGTCATTTTCTTCAAAGAGCTTCTATCCTAGTTTTGTGAAGGAAATGATTAAAAAAAAAAGAAGAAGCAAAGAAATACATATATAAAGCAAGTGACATATGCAATCATTTCTTTAGTGGATCCATGTAGAGAATAGAATCTGTTGGTCAAATATGTGAAAATGACTTCTTTAATCCCTTGAGTCAGATGCTACAATTACATAGAAAATTTTTCATAGAACTAAGTAGACCACAATTCTTTACTTTCACATGTAAATGTCTCTCATCAACTTGTGATCCAGAGCAGGGGTTAAAATAGACACCCCTTCTACGATATAGCCAAGACTTATATGTTTCTTGTCTGGGAGGTTTATGTGACTTTTACAAGCAGCACATTTCCATCACAGTCATATCTACTACTCGGTGGTCATTGCAGATGTATTGAAGTCAAAGGTCAATTCGTTTAGCTGGATTTCAGAAAGTTTCATTTGCCTCATGACACAAGTTTCCATTAAGCTCAGTGCAAACAATATTGCAATCCCTTAGTTTTAAATGTCAGTTTCTTTATTATAATTATCTTGAAATTGATAATAAATGATTATGACAATCAGCCACCTATTTCAATAGGTGAAAGCCACCAATATCAATTAAGTAATATCCTGAGTTGGGCAATAACTATGTGTTGGTTTCCTATTTACCTACATGTATTGATATTCATTTTGACATTGATACCATGACATTCAAATATATATTTGGTAGTATGCTTTTCTCTGGGATATCCCTCTGATATTTTATGCTATTGTCATTAGTTTTTACATAGTTTATCTCCTTCAACCCAAATACCTGCTACATCCTACCTTAATCATGCAGTCCCACTTTTTATTTTCCTTGAAAAAAAAATTTTGATATTAGTTAGGCAGGTCCCTGATAAAAAGGTGAGGAAGAGAGCCATGGCCAATAATTTAACAACATATAATTGTATGCACAAATATTAGTGGGGAAACTCCTTCTCAGATCGTTTTTTTCTACTACAGTAAAAACGATTTAATAAACTGAGCTATTTGCCACATAAAATTAAATTGAAAGAAGAACTAGTAAGAAAAACATAATGAGGGATTGTTTATCTTCATTGTCCTAACAGGTAGAGGGAAATGGGCAAATAGTTGCTTCAATTTTTTATGCCCGCTATAATATTATTGGCATAACACAGTTTTAGGATAAACTCATCAAGTTAATAAACTTGGACTGTGACCAAGTAAACTACAATTGGGGTTTTGAGAAGTGACAACATACATTCTTACTTTTATGGATGCTGATTTGTGGGTTTTGTGATTTATGTAATATTTCAGATATTATATTTTTCAGTTCTAGAATTTCAATTTTATAACATTTTGCTGAAATCTACATTTTCACTTATTGGAAGCATGCATGTCTATACTCCTTAATATTATAGACATACTAACTGCTTTAAAATCCTTGGCAGCCTATTTTAATATTTAGGATATCTAGAAGTGGGTCTCTGTTTATTGTATTTTCTCTAGAGAATGGGTCATGGTTCTTGTTTTCTGTATTTTTTTTTTTTTTGCATGTTGAGGAACTTTGTATAGTACCTTAGACGTTACACATGATATGTTTTGAAAAATATGGATTCTGTTATGGTTTTCCTAAGAATAGTCTTCCTTGATTTTTTTATACAAGCTAAACAGTGATGGCTGTTGCCCCTAATGGTTGGCAACTCAAATTGCAGTTCAATTCTTTGATCTAGAATGTTTGATATCAGCTCCATTCATGCATAGTCCAGGGCTATGCCAGAAATTTGAATAGTGATTAGGTGCAGAACTTGGTGCTTTTATTATTCATTTTTTACATTTCAGAGATCTTTTCCTTTATCTTCCTATAGGGATAGTTGTGCTGACCCCCGTTTCCTGGCTATTCAAGCTATCACAACTGGGGGCTCTACATCAGAGTTTTAACTGTCAGTGATCTTGCCGAGTTAGGCTTACTCTCAGGCTAAAAGCCAGAAAATAGGAGAAATTTACCCAGGGCTATTTTGTTTTACTAAGAGTTAACTTCCTTCTAGTTTCTGTCTGTGTGTTTTTCTATCTGAGTGCCTTCAGTCCTCAAATCTATAGTTATCTTCAGGAAGGTTTTCTTGAGAGGAGCTACTCAACCAAACCCAAAGCAAAATTCTCAGATAATATTTGAAATGCAGATGGAGGTTTGTTATCTGCAATTAATATCCATAATTGAATTAAAAGCTTATTTTTAATCATATTGGATATATTATTCCTCATATACCAACCCTCCTACACTCTGTTGATAGACTCTCAGAGATTATTTTTAAACAAAATACTCTTTATAAACCAATTTCTAGCACATTAATTAAAAGATAATGTTCATAGTTATAATTTAAATAATTTACAATCTGGTTCATTTGTAATCTACTGAGTATAAAAGATTTAAAATCCTATAAAGTAGTCTTTTAATTTAATAGGAATGGGATTTGAATTCTTTTGTGGCACTTTTTGATATAGCCACTCCTTGCAAAGAATTATATTTTTAAATTACTATTCTAAAAGATTAGTATTAGAACCACAGATACTAGAAGAAAGCAAAAAGAAAAATAACCACATTTTTGTGGTCCACATAATTGATTCACATTTTTATATGTTATGCATATGCATCTAATACCAAATGTCACAAAATAAATCCTGATTAATTTACCTTACATGAGTTTATCTCTATGTTTTCTCATGGTGAGAGAAACACAATATAAGAAAAAAAGTATGTCAGTCACTAATAATCTGAATACAAGCTTATGTTCTATCTTTAAATTCTGAAGAACACAGCTAGTCTGCTTTTCTTCCAGATTAATAAAGTCTCTGCACAAGCCAAGCATATTCTGGGAATCAATATGACAAATAAATTGAATTCATGCCCAAACTAATAAATTCCATACATTTACCAATAGTACATGTACTGTTTCATTTCTCTTGATATATAATCACTATAAATATAAGCTATTTGCAATACAAAGCATAAGTTATCGAGAAAACCATTACTTACTCACACTGAGATCATTTATATGAAAGATATTCTGTGTGTTTTGAACAATTTATTCTTATACACAGAAGAGCTAATCATAAATTCTATCTGTTTTTGCTTTCATGTAGAATCTTATATTTCTGGTACTTCCTAATTTAAATCAAGTTTCATTCACAAAAATCATTTTGTGGCATATATCATTATCTTATTTGCTGTTCTAGTAATACAGAATAAAACAAAATCATGTGCTCGAATAAACAAACATCATATAAATCCAATGTAAAAGACAATCACCGATGATATTCACTATTTATTTCTGTTATCTCTCTAAAGTTAAATGTATATTCAGATGTTAAATTTATACAGCAATGTTGCAAATAGTTAAACTTTACATGTAATTTAATTAATGTATTTTGACATCCAATAGGAGAAAGCTATAGTAGTTTACTTGCAGTAAGCAGATTCTTACAAAAATATTTGAAATGCAAATGGACGTTTGTTATCTGCAATTAATACCCATAATTGAAATAAAAGCTTATTTTTATAATATTGGATACATTATTCCTCATATTCTTCATACTTTTTCCTATAGTTTTCCAAAAATTTGTCTTTATGTTAACATACAGTTGTCATCCTACAGACATTGTTGCAGTAACATACAAGTTTATTTTGTAAATATTTATAAGTCAAAGAGATGTTGAAACAAATAGGAGAAAAACAAACATAGCTATTCGCTCTTCATTATATGATAGCTATTTTTAATGATTTTTATATCTACAATAACTACATAAAAAACTCAAAAATTTAAATAACAACATGTATTTTTCTAGTACATTTATCAACCAAGTAGAAGTATTGCACTGTGGAATACAGGTTGTGAGGTGGCAGAGCGCTGGGGGCGGGGGCGTTCAGGGATCTACCTCCAGATCCCTGCTTCTCCTCCTTTAACAACAACCCTTTTATCCTCTGCCATAAGTCATGTAGCCCCTGCATACTTTCCTTAGTATTGACAAGCACATAGATTTTCCTCCTTAAATTTAATCTCTACCCCAGGTATTACCTTGATTAGACACTGTATAAATAAACCTGTTTCCACTGTTCAGTGCTGGCTGCAATCTTGACTGTTCCAGCCTTCCTGATCCCATCTTTGTCTCTTGTATCTTTACTTCTCATTCCCCATCATTCCCACTCAGGTTATTTCTTTTTCCCAGTGCTGGTTCACAAAATTACCCTAGTCCAGAAGTCAAAGATGTGCCTGTTATCATTTATCAGGTATATGGTGAAGCTAAGCATTTACATTTCCACCTCACACTCTAATTAGCTTTATCCTCTTGGGTTTAGCAAGAATCTCAGGATTGCATTTTCAAACAAATATAAAACTAACTCTCATTTATATATTTATACAGTGTGTGGAAATAGATTTTTTTAACATGCAAAAGTAGAGAATATGTTAAAATACTTTTTACTTACATAATTACTCTTTCAATAAGAATTCTGAACACGGGTTTAATAAACAAGATGGCTGCCATTTTGTCCTTTTCTCCCAGCTGACAGAGCTATATTTATTTATTATATTTGTCCAAACTCAAGACAGGTATGTTTCTGCTACTGGTAATGGGTACGTGTCCCAGATTTTATTAATAAAACATAACAGATCTTATAATCAAGCATTTCTTGGCTTCAGCTAAGGAAATCTTATCAGTCACCTTTGTAAAATCTTCATCTTAACAAAAATGGATGATTAGTTAAGGACTAATTTGAGAAGGGAAACATGGTTGGAATTTGTAGGATAAGATAAGAGTGAGGAGGGAGGCACCTAGGCAGAAAGTTTCAGAATCAACAAAGAAGATTCTCAAACATTTTGCCAAAAGCTGATTTACTTGTGTATAGGAGAAAATCCCTATGGCTAAAATTCAGTATGCTAAATAATTTCTGGATTCATGAAGGGCTGTGGATAGTTTGTGTTGACACTAGCCGAAGTAGAAAGACCTAACGGATCACGTGTAGGCTGCTCAAAAGGATCTCACTTAGTAGCAAGATTAGTTCTCTCTAGAATAAAGGCTGCTCTATACTCCTTATACTAAGAAAGCTTAAAAGCAAGAATAAAGCAGATTAAAGGGAACTCAGGTAACTTAATAGCATAGGATCTTCAGTAATCAAGTCTCCTTTGCTTATTTTCCCTCTTCCAATTAAGTACATTTTCACAGTTCCTGATCCCTATATTCAGAAACAGAAGTTATTTGAAATCTGTCTCCTTCAGCCTTTGTGGAAACTTAATGTCATTGAATATATCAAGCTAAGTGACCCCAAAAGTAAAGTGATACAAATGTAAGTCTTTAAAACAAAAGAAAAAAAGAGAAAAATAGCTTCCTTTAAGAATAAGAAAAGACACTGGAACGTGGGTAAATTAGGCAGCAGGACAAATATACAATATTGTAGTAATGTCTCAGAGAGATGAAAGAATCTCAGAGTGGGTGGCTAGGTGGAGTCTTGAGCTGGAAGGTGATATCTTAGCCTTACTGGTAATTTCAGTTATCTGAAAATCACACTGAGCAGGAGCTTTAAGACCAGGTGGGCTCAGCCAAGAAGATACCAGTAGATAATACACGGTGTTCATAAAGTTCATGTGTGATTTACTAGTGTCTATCCCACTTCATAAGGACTGTACTTAACAATAGTATATATTATGTAGTTTTAAGTAGCTAAGATAAGGATACTGAACATTCCTCACACAAATAAATTATAAATTTGTAAAAATTAAGTTTGTTAACATTCTAGAAATAATGCCACATAAACCTCACTGCTGAATATCACTGGGGTCACTTTCAAATACTCCCCTTGGGAAACTAGGCACCAACACCAAAGACGACCCTTAAAGTAATTTGGAACACTTTCTCTGGGATGATTTGTCATTATAAGGCACACAGATACACATAGCAACAATAATGAACTCCATTCAGCAAGGCACCACCACACTTGACTATGAACACAGCCGCGAGACACTGATACACCCATAGTCATGAAACCTTACTGAGTTGTAAGTTTTAGTACTTTCTTTAAAGTTTAGAACTTACTTAGTGGTAAGTGCACAAACTTAATTATTAGACCTCACATGACAACAGTTGTGATGGTCAGTACAAAAAAAGAGTTCCAAAATTGTTTAGAACTAACTGCTGGCATTGTTGCATAGCTTTCCAATGGAAGTACTTCAAAGGTGAAATACCTCTTCACATTCATTAGAATGACTATAATTTTTTTTTCTTGAGACAAAGTTTCACTTTGTCACCCTTAGTAGGCATCACAGCAACCTCCAGCTCTTGGGCTTAGGCAACTCTGTTGCCTCAGCCTCCTGAGCAGCTGGGACCACAGGCACCCACCACAACGCCCAGCCATTTCTTGTTGCCATTTGGCCACTCTATATGGGGCTGGTGCCCTACCCACTGAGCCACAGGCACCACCCTAAAAATTTTAAAAAAAAAGAAAAATAATAACAAGTATTGGTAGACACTCTGGAAGCCCCACACTCTGCCATGGGAATGTAAAAAGGTATAACCTCCACTGGAAACAGTTTAATAGTTCTTCAAATGGTTAAATATTGAGCTACCATTTCTCCTAGGAATTCTAACTCTAGTTCTATATCCAAGAGAAAGGAAAACATAGGTTCCCACAAACACTTGTTTACAATCATATCACTATGCACATAAAAAGTGAAACAACCTAAATTTCCATCAACTGATGAGTGGACTTAAAAGAGAACAAATTACTTATCTGTCCTACAGCATTGACAAATCTTTAAAACATTATGATAAGTGAATGGAACCGAACACAAAAGACCATATATTGTATGATTCTGTTCACTTGAAATGTCCAGTATTGGCAAAAATAAAGAGACAGAGTACATTAGCCATTCCCAGAGTCCACAGAGGCAAAGAGAAAATGGCAAGGAGAGGGACTGAGGAATAAGGGCTGAGACTTTCTTTTTGATATAATGAGAGTATTCTAAAACTATGGGGTTGGTTGCAAATTATAAAACATTTGCTTTCTCTGAAAATATAGTGATTATTATCATGGAGGGAAAATAGAGATGTGGACTTAGGATGTACTCTACATCCATAACTCTGCAAACCTGAAGTAGCGTTAACATATAAAATATCGTACACAGATAAATATTTAGAATATGACTGACAATATAATTCATAGAACTTAGTGAAGTTTGGACTTAAAAGATGAGAAAGAGTAGTCAATAAACATAGTCAAGAATTATGAGCCCATAATATTAAGAAATTCTTAAGATCACTAACAAATATAAAACTGCCAGAAAGTGAAAAATATGGAAGCCAAGCTATAAAAATACTCTGGATCATATTAGCATTACTTGATCAAAAATAAACTAAGGTAAATAATATTTGAGTAACTGACTCTACAATATAGATACTGTCATTTTATGAAATTAGGAGTATAAGTAACAACTTAGAATTTTGTATCAATATTATGCATATATATAAATATGTATAAACTGAGCAAAGACATTTTTTTCTGTTACATTAGGGTTAAAAGGGGCCTGGTTATGCATATTTGTAAAGAAGAAACACATGCAATTCATAAAATACACATGTACTGCACGCCAACTGTTTGAAGACTATCATCTAAATTAATTTACTGTTCTAAAAGAGGAATGAGAGAAATAATATCACTTACAACATTGTAAACTGCCTAAAATTTTCTTTTAATAGTGTTCTTTGAAGAATAAATGGGTATCAACTTTGATATGGAATCCTTAGCAAATTACTTGCAAATAATGAAATTGATCACTGTGCTGAGAGGGCGTGAAACAGTGTATTTCTTTCCAGGCAAGTCATGGTCTTGATGACTTCATACCAGAATTCTATCAAACCTTCAAAAAAGAGCTTATACCCAAGCTGCAGAAATTACTCCCAAAAATTGAGAATGAAGGGATGTTCCCCATTACATTCTATGAGACAAACATCACCCTGATATGTTATAACATATCCCCACCCAGGAAAAGAGCCAAATAAAAAGGAGAACTTCAGACCAATTTCACTAATGAATATAGGGGAATTTTTTTTTTTTTTTTGGCGGTTTTTGGCTGGGGCTAGGTTTGAATCCACCACCTCTGATATAAGGGGCTGGCGCCCAACTCCTCTGAGCCACAAGCACAGCCCTCGGTGCAAAAATTTTTAATAAAATCTTAGTCATTAGATTACAGCTACACACTAAAAAACATCATCATGATCAAGTAAGTTTCATCCCAGGGATGCAAGCCTAGTTTAACACATGCAATTCCTTACATGTAATTCACCACATGAACAGAAGCAAAAACAAATACCATGTAATCCTCTCAATAGATGCAGAAAAAACATTCAGTCAAATTCAGCATCCTTTTCTAATTAGAACACTTAATTATATAGTCATAGGAATTTGTGGAAGCCTCCTGAGCTTGACTGGACAGGCAATGCTTGGTGCTTGGTGCTCAGTGACTTTGTCTGCACTTTGGGCCTACCTTTTCCACAGAGCTCTGGCCCTCAGTGCTCGATTGGCTGGTTGGGGCCCAATGCCTAAGCATATCTCCTGACCTCTGGGCCAGAGCTGTCAGGTGGGCAATCTTGTGAGCTTGATTTGATGGGTGGAGCTAACCCTGGAAGAGCAACTTTGACTGGAACTATGGGACAGGACTGTCTTCTGATTCTTGTCCCCCTGGAGACACTGTCTGGGGCTGCAGATTCACCATTTATCTGCCTTTGTTGGTGTGGCAGTGGTAATTGCAGTGAGGAGTAGACTCATCAGGCACAACCTATCAACTCAACTAAAAAAGTATATTTAACATATTTAAAAAGAGGAAAAGAGGAAGAAGCTGAAAATACTCATGAGGAAGAATCAGGTGAAGAACTCTGGCAACATGAAAAATCAGAACAAATCATGCCTTCTGGAGATGTCAAAGACAATACATCAGAAAATTCCATCCATGGGGAAACTGCTGAAATGTAAGAAATAGAATTTAGAATATGGGTAGCAAAAAAAGATAATTGGAATGGAGGAAAAGATGGAAACATAGAACAACAAAAAAATAGTTCAGAAGCTATCTCAAGAAATTAATGAATTCAAAGACAAAGTCACTGAGAATATGGACATAATGAGGAAAGATATAGCAGACCATAAGGAATTGAAAAAGGCATTTGAAGAGCTTGAGAATACACTAGGGTCCCACAGAAATAGAGTTGATCAAAGTGAAGGAAGAATTTCAAATTAAGAGGACAAGACTTTTGAACTATCCCAAGCATTCAAAGAGGCTGAAAAATGGAGAAAAAGAACAGAACATTCCCTGAGAAAGTTATGGGATGATTGCAAGAAATCAAACATCTGAATTATAGGGATTCCTGAAGGAGGAGAGCATGGTCCCAAAGGCCCAAATTCTCTGCTCCAAGACATATGGCAAAGAATTTCCCACATATTGCAAGAGACACAGAAATTCAGATTGTAGATAGCTTCAGAACCCTTACATGACTCAATCCAAACAAAGTATCTCCTAGACACATTGTCATTAGCTTTGCCAATGTCAGTATGAAACTTCTACAAGCAGCTAGGCATAAGAAAAGTATAATTTACAAAGGAAAAAGTATAAGGATGACTTCAGATTTTTCAGGCGAAACTTTCCAAGCCAGAAAAGGATGGTCATTGACTTTTAACCTTCTTAAACAAAACAATTTTCTTCTTTATTAATTATTTTTCATTAAATCACAACTTTCTACATTGATGTATTTATGGGGTTTAGGGTACTGCTTTGATATACCATGTGAAATCCTTACATTGAACTAAGTAACACATCCATCACAATTATAATCATTTCTTAATAGTTTTGAAATGTACCATTGCATCATGCGCATTAGGTGAGGTCCCCCCAAATACCCTCCTTCCTCCCATATCCTCCCTCCCCTTCCCTCTCTCTCCTCTCCCTTTCTACTTTCCGGACTATATAAAACAACAATTTCCAGTCCAGATCTATTCTTCATAATAAGCAAAAGAAGGGTACGCCATCAAAGCAAACCTACTCAGAAATTAAACAACAAAGCCTAGTTTCCACAATAATGAGAGGTATAAAATTAAGCCCTATACTT
>CAUYON010125181.1:0-15262 GCA_963573935.1 Arctocebus calabarensis
CAGCTCTACGTCCTCGGAGTCACCTCAACCGTGCCCTGTTCCTTAGCTCTATATCCTCAGAGTCACCTCAGCCGTGCCCTCCTCCCCAGCTCTACATCCTCGGAGTCACCTCAGCCGTGTCCTCTGCCCCAGCTCTACGTCCTCGGAGTCACCTCAGCCGTGCCCTCCTCCCCAGCGAGTTCCAGTCTCTCCCTTCTGCGTCACCTTCAAGTCCCCAGCCATCCCGTCTTCCAACCACACCAACACAGCGACCTCCCCAAAGAAACATTTCCCCGTTTAACATGTTCACCTGAGGCCCCATCACCCAGAGCGTCAATGAACCTCCTCTTTGGACCGAGAACCCCGGCCAGGAGAGCAAGGAGAACCTTCGGGCTTGTGGGCCATGTGGCCTCTGTGGCAGCTGCTTCCCTCTACCAGGCACAGGAAAACAAGGCTTGGATCAGCCAGCTCTGTCATGAGGAACTCTGTTCTCTACAGCAGAAATGGGGGTGGCTGCACATGGCTGGGAAGCATTGTCTGCTGGCCCCACACCTAGGAGATAACTCAGTGCACACCAACCACTCTCAGCTACTGGACAGCAAGAAGGGCCGTGATACCTGTGGGTGGTACCTGTGAGGCCGGTGGCCATGAGACGCCTCCCTGGCTTTCTCTCAAGGCTACCATGAATCTAAAACCGCCCTAAAGACATGATGGCTTTTTATTTATTTTTATTGTTTTTTTGAGATAATTTTACTTTGTCACCCTTGGTAGAGTGCTGTGGAGTCATAGCTCACAGCAACCTCAAATTCTTAGACTCATGTAATCCTCTTGTGTTGGGCTCCCGAGTAGCTAGAACCACAGACACCCCCCTCCCCTAAAATGCCCAGCTATATTTTGAGACAGGGGTCTCACTCTTGCTCAGGCTGGTCTCAAACCTGTGAACTCAGGCAATCTACCTGCCTCAGCCTCCCAGAGTGCTAGAATTACAGGTGTGAGCCACTGCGCCTGGCCTCATGATGGCTTTTTAAAGAGTGGCCCAGGACTGTATCGTGTGTGCCTTCAGGTTTGTATGTGGCATGTAGACCCAGTCCACTTCCTCCCCCACCCTTCCCTTCTGCATCAGACCCAACTGGGAGACGTCACTGATCCCACAAACCAGACCTACAGGGCACATGGTGGGGCTCACCCAGCACAGCCTGAGAGGAGGCAGGCTGGGGGACAGAAGGCAGGCTAGGGGACAGGAGGCAGGCTGGGGGGTCAGGATGCAGGCTGGTGACAGGAGACAGTTTAGGGACAGGAGGCAGATTGGGAGACAGGAGACAGGCTGAGGGTGAGGGGGCAAGGTAGGGAACAGTAGGCAGGCTGGGGAGAACAGGACCCTGAGCCATTCTGAGAGGGCTGCAGGGGCACCCACCAGGCCCTCGTGGCTATAACGAGAGTCCAGCAGAGGGAAACAGGCAGAGGTGACCGCACAGCTGAAAAGGCCCACAGGGAAGCTTTGCGCAAAGGCTGCAGTGGGCTGCAGGCCCCAGACCATTCTGGTGTTTTCTCTTTCTCCTGAGCCACCCATTCTAGACCTCTCTCGCTGACCAGCACCCACACCGGTCTGATTCATTCTTGCATTTTTCAGTGACCTCCAACCCCACACCTGGTTTTCTGGGCCTAGTTGTATGATGCTGACCCACTGTTATCACTTGGCATCAAAGGGCCTGGTGACTACCCAGGTCTTGGAGGCTGTACTCCCACAAGCACCTGCATCTCATTCCCCATGTGCTGGATCACAGGGCCCTGTCACCACTGGGCACTGCTCTGAGCTGGCAGCTCAGCCAAGCATTAAAACATTTGATGGGTTAACTAGCCCCTGTTTCTCCAGGTGCCTCGTGTGGCCAAGGCTGATCACCGCCTCCTTCAAACTGGTACCATGGTAGGACCTACATTCAACAAGGTCACTTTTTGGTTAATCGGATGCCGTAATCCTTCTGCATCACGAGCTAGTGGAGGCACTGTGAACCCAAAAGACATTCCCTATGCAGAAGAGGACCTATGCAGAAGAAGGCTGTGAAAACAAATCACTGCTCCTCCCCAAACGCGGGCAGCATCCAGCAGCATCACTCACCGGCAGCTTTCTTCAGATACAGCCCCCCCATCAAGGGCTCAGAGGAGATCCCTCCTGCTAGCAGGCCATGTGTGGAGTAGCACTGGTGCCCACGTTTGGGGAGAAGCAGTGATTTGTTTTCACAGCCTTCTTCTGCATAGGTCCTCTTCTGCATAGGGAATGCCTTTTGGGTTCACAGTGCCTCCACTAGCTCACCACTGTCCCTGAGACCCATTGGAGTCCTGGCACTGCCCTGCTATCCAGATCAGGTGGTCTTAGCTCACGTCCCACCCACCTGCCAGCAGGGCTGTAGGAAGTGGAATGATCTCATCGGCAAAATGGATGGAAAATGTGTCGTGTCAGGCACCAGCCTGGGGACCTGAGCAGCCCTATTCAGACCCAAGCTCAAAGTCTTGTCATGGAGTAACATGTCCCCATTGCATGCAGGCCTGGTGGCCTCATGTCTGACTTGTTTCTCAAAGTCAGAGCCAGGAACTGGCCATCCTGCTCCACTTGGAAGGCACAGCTCAGCACACGGAGCAGCTTACGCCTGATCTGGGCAGTTTCTAGTGCTCCAAGCCCACCCACGCTCAGAGGAGGCCGAGTCCCAGGTCACATTCTGCCCCTTTGAGCAGGGCAAAGTATAGACATGGTCTTTTGTCCCAAAGTGCCCTCCCTGACCTGCAGCACACCAAGTTCTGCCCTGCTGCACATATGATCATATCTCGACCTCCAAGACACCTGCTTCTTGTTCTCCAGGCCTAATTAGTCTGGGGCTACTTAGGGGCACACAAGGGGTGTCCAATAGCAGGTCCAGGTGAAGCACCAAGTCACTGTCTGATGACAGTTAACACAGCCCAGGCCAGACAGTACAGACCCAAGTGCTCCTGTGGTGGGAGGCTGCCGAGCAGATGAGCTGATGCCCAATGAGGCTGGATCAGAAGTGAAGCCAGGAGCCCAGGCACCATGGTGTCATCACGGCTCATCTGCTGTAGGCCGTCCCTCTGTGGAAACACGCTGCCCCCTTCCCTTCTTCGTCCTCGATCCACACCTAATCCCCACATGCATACCGATGACAAGACCTACTTCAGCGTGAACACCCACTCCTGTAACAGGTCCTCCATTCGTAACTAGTCCTGCCTGATCCTCACCTTCATCATCCGGGAGGGTGCAGGGAGGGAGGGTGAAGGGGAGAAACCAACACGAGTGTCCAAGGAGAGCCGCCCTGCACAGGGGAGCAGTGAAGGGAGAGGAGCTGAATTCCGAACGTGTTTCCAAGTGGTTGGCTTAATCTGTTCGGGCTGCTATTTCAGTGTCCCAGAGTGGCTGGTTTGTAAACTAGAGAAATGAAATCCTCACAGTTCTGGAAGCTGGAAGGCCAAGATCAAGGCCCCTGGAGCAGGTACTTCATAGATGTTTACCTTATATAACGCACACCATGATTTACGGGAGCAAGTACTGTGAACCACATTTGATAGACAGGGAAATCAGCCCAAGCGTGTGATGGGTTCACCGAAGGCTGCATAGTTGTGAGCAGCAGGAGCGTGATTCAAACCTGGGCCAGCCATGCCCAGCCCAGAGAAGGGCTGTGTGGGAGGTCTGCTGTGGAGTGTTCTCGGTTATCTCAGATGTACAAGGTCAATCAAACACCTGCTGGAACAACTCACTCCTCCCCAAGGACAAACACTGCAAAGAGCCGGTTCTGTATTGTCAGATGAGAACTTATTCCTCACAGTAGAGGTCAAACACAGCAGAACTCAGGAAAATGAAGCACATTGTGAAAAGGGATGTGAATCTAAACGGCACCAGTAATCCTCTGTGTTCATAGCTGAGATTTTGTAATGCCCTGACATCTTCCCATTGGAATTTTTCTTAGTGACCATTTGTGCTCTCATCCTTGCAAAAGCAGATCAGCGGCTGTGATTTTTCCCACAGCCTCCACAAGCGTCTCCAATGAGATTAAGCATTTCTGAACTGTGAACAAAGGAACATTCGTTTCTACAGAGAAGGGACAAGTCTTTATTTGACTAAAAAAGATTTGTGAAAGAAAAAAATCATATTGCTTAAGTCATAACAATGTGAGGATTTTAAAAAAACTAAGGGATTAACTTTCTTCTTAATCCCCCAAGACACTTTCTTCATTTTTGAGATGGAGACTCCCAGTGGTCAGAACAAAGATAGGCCAGTTGTGGTCAGTGATGCACAAGTGGTGGTTCCCCAAATGGACTCGCCCATAATACACTTTTGAAATGTCTATTGCATCCTTTCTCAGCCAGGGTTCCATGAGAAAATGAAGTCCTCAGAAAAGGATTTGAGTACCGTTATCTCAATTCACCCTGGAAAGGCCGGAATTAATGCTATTTGCATGGGAGGGAAGCTAACTGGTGACACCTAGAAACCTAAGGGCAAATGGCCCAATTCTCTCATCCTTCTGAGAAAGTTGGTGCTTTATGTCATCAGCAAGAGTCAGTGTCTGGTCCCACCAAAGTTAATCAGCAGAAAAACATAACAAATTCTTGCTTTGTGTCAAGACAGCCCAGAAACCCAAGTCTCTGTCCCCTCCTGAACTTGTACTTAAATTGCTAATGTCATCATATGTGTAAAATAAGAAATGAAGTTTCTCTTGGAATTCTTGATTAAAGGCCTCCATATTTTGCTTTTAATTATTTAGAGGAAAGAATCTGTTGATGTTTTAGATGTAGTTCACTATCAGTCATGGAAGAGAACTTAGGAATGTGCCTCGAAAGTGCTCCGAGGCTGCACTCACTCTCACTCAGATGGTCACCGGACCATCATTCTGGGTGGTGGCAGTTTGTCTTTCCATTCCCTCTCTGGCCTGCAGTCCATGGGGAGAGGGACGCTGGCCCCCTCTGTGTGAGGATGCTTGGTTTGAGGTTGAACTCTGGCAAGACAGGTACATCGCCACCCTAGAGCTGACTCCTGCCCCATCTGTCCTTGCTCCTGTCCTTACTCAGGCTCTGGGACGTCTCCTCTCCACAGTAGTGCGGGGGCTCCCGATTACTCTGTGGCACCATTGGGAAGACAGGGCGGGCAGAGACAAGTCTGGTGTCCCGCAGTCCTGTGGCCTGACTCGAGGCCTACAAGCTCTGCTTTGCCCCTTTCTGGTCTCCACCTCTGAAGGTCACAGTTCTGACTTCTTTGGAACTGGCTGGATTTCCATCCTTTTAACTGAAAATTCCCCATCCAGTGGCTGGTCTAGACCAACCTGCAGAACCCCAGCAGTGCTCCACCCTGGAAGTGAGGAGGCTGCTGGTCGGGCCTCCCCAGCTGCCCCAGCTGCTATGCCCACTGCAAAGCCACTGGTCAGCCCTCAGAGAACCAGTGGTGCTGAGGCTGAGCCATGGGCCAGTCCCTTCAAGGAAGCTCCTCGGCTATGGCTCAAATCCAGCCCTTCTTCTTAGGAACCAGGCCCAGAGGAGACATTGGTAACAAGGGAGGCCCAGAGGGCAGGCAGTGCTCTGTGAGGTGGGTGCTGAGGATCACCCAGTGTCTCAGAAGGACATGTGGGTCGAGGAGGAAGTGAGACCAGCCAGGAGAAAACAAGCTCTGCTCCTAAAGGGTCAGAGGAGATCTCACTGTCCAGAGAGACAAAAACCATCCCAAAGAGGCAGACCTGCCCCTTGTACCCATGGCACCCGGCTCTACAACGTCTTCTGACATCCCAGCACACTTTAGGACAGTGGTTCTCAACCTTCCTAATGCGTCGACCCTTTAATACAGTTCCTCATGTTGTGGTGACCCCAACCCATAAAAGTATTATTGTAGCAACAAGAATAATTTTATGGTTGGGGGGGGTCACCACAACATGAGGAACTGTATTAAAGGGTCGCAGCATTAGGAAGGTTGAGATCCACTGTTTTAGGAGAAAGTCATAAAGTGAACAAAATAAAGGCTAATATCTGAAATTTTTTCCTAAGATATAGTCATTAGAGAAAAGTAGAAAATATAACAAAAAAAAAAGCAAAGTGAACTAAGCAACCCCAAATCTTACTGCCACTGTCAAAGTCCTGTCTTTCTTCTCTCCATCCTTCAAGACTTTCCCCTGCAAGTATGTTCAAAGAAGTGTTTGTTCCTATGAAGATGGTATCACATCATACCTAGTGGATTCCTTGTGCTTTTTTTAAAGCTAAAAATATGTATGAAGATAGAACTCTAGCAATACATGTGCCTCCAAATAAAATTTAATTTTGATTCTCTTTCATTTTAAAAAGAAATTCATATGCATTTGAGCTTCTTTTAGGGCAAAGAGGAATGATCACAAAATCCAGTGATGAAAAAGAATTGCAGCCACTGAGGTTGGCTCTTGAGGACACAGGTCAGCAGTTAGCACAGAGGCTGAAGGCAGAGATCTCCTGCAGGGTTGTGAACACCTCAGTGTACAGGTGGGCAGAGAGCTTGCTCAGGTCACACAACTGGGCACCAATACAGCCAGGAACAGAGGTCTGCTTCCGATGCTTGATCCCGGTGGGAGACGGTTCCCCAGCCCAGTGTGGAAAGGAATACAGGCATGTGAGCCGTCTGCAAGTCTTACTAGAAGGTCTGCCCCTGGATAAGGTAACTAATGCTCACGTGTGGGTATTAACTGGCATAGAATTGAACTTCGATGGGCACGATCATGACAACATGAACTTTTGGGGAGAGGGCCTAGTACAGTCCCTTGTTTTGGTATGAGGAAGTCTGAGGCCTGGATAGTTTGTGAACTTGCCTGAGTTACAGCTGGCATCAAAACTGAACCTGGTGCTCAGGTGTCCTGGTTCCCAGCTGCCTTCCATTGCCAGGAAACGAATGACAGACATTTTCTCTGCCCCTACTCCAATACTGCTCTGTCACAAGGAAGATTATCCAAAGGTGATCCTGCCTGAATTTCTCCCAAACTCTGAGAGAATGCCTCCCAGCAACCTTTTAGCACTTTTACCAGTCTGTCCATTTGTCATAACCCTTTTGTAGCCATCAATACCCATGTCTTTAGCAAACACACTCCACTGATACACTGCCTTCCTTCACACACACACACACAGAGAGATAGAGAGAGAGATTTCTAGACTATTGGGTCAAAGTTTCAATGATAAAAGGAATTAGCCAAAATATTGCTTAGATGAAACAATAAAACAAATACAGAGAAGTCAGGCTATTTCCTCTCGAGGTGCTAAAAAGAAAGGACTCATTTTTCCCAACTGTGATGAATGTGTCCGTGGACCAGTCTTCTTGATTGTGCTCCCAACACTCATGTTGAGATTAAACCCCAGTACTGAAAGACAGGAATTCAAGGGGTAATTGGGCTATGAAAGCTCTGTCTCAGGAATAGGTTTCTCTAGTGAGGAATTAATGGATAGATGGATTAAAGGGCTATTTGGGAGGGGAACTGGTGGCTTTATAAAAACAGTAGACCTGACCCAGTGTCGTGCTCAGCCCCCACCTCTCACGGGATACCAGTACCACCTCAGGAGGGTGGTAAGCCCCCCAGCAAGAAGGCTCTCGCCAGATGTAACCTTTGATCTTGGACATCTTGAGTCCAAAACTGTAAGAAATAAATTACTTTATAAATTATTCAGTCTCCACTTCTCTGTTATAAGTAAACAAAAATGGACTAATATAGTCTAACCCACAGATAGGAACCCCCTTCCCTGACAAACGCTCTTGGCAAATGGTGCTGAATTGGCCCTCCAATGGCGAGGGTGGCTTCATTAAGTAACTCAGCCCAAGGCTGAATGAGGGACGAGCGTCACACACAGCAATGCAGAACACAGCATTGACTGACCAAGCTGAAAACAGTAGGTATCGGCCCTGGAATGGTGGCTTAGGGCCACACTGAAAGAAAATCGCCATCCAGGCAGGGAATGGACAGGCAGCAAAGGGCAGCCTGGGGGAGGGCTGTGGTGCCAGCCTGGAAGGGCGCTGGTCCCTGTCACTGCCCAGCCTCACCCAGCACTGGCCCAAACCTCACCATCTCCCAGGCTGGCTGCTCCTGACCCTCCACCCCCTTGCCCAGCCTCTCAGCTCCACAGCACCTACCAGTCAACATTGTAAGTCCTGGCCAATGATTCTTTTTAAATCCATTTTTCACAATTGTTTCACCAATGTCATTGTTATTCATGTAACTATCAGGAAAGGAACCGCCCTTATGACTCTGATGGGCCCTGCACAGCAAACACAGTGCCCGGTCTGTACTGAGCCCTCCCCAGCTGGCTGACTGGGTCACTGACACCATGTGAAAATCTTACTCTGGATCAAATAGGAGGCCTGTCTTCTGCTCACAAAATACTATGTCTTATGATACCCCAAATTTGAGAACTTGGGACCTGCTCCTCAGAATCCTTCTCTCTTTCTAAATTCCTTGTTTTTAAAAGATGTCCCCTTTTGAAATAGCTAATGTGGTTCACATGAGGTGGCCTGTCCAGAATCCCCTCCTTTGGGGAAAGTCTTCCAGAAAAATCCAGTCTAGAGCAGCCCTGCCCCACCTGTGCTATCTATGCGCATCCAGCTTTGGCCTTTACTCCCAACCTGCATCTCCCTCCCCAGGCCATCTGTGTGGGGCAAGGAGAGCCCCCTTAAGACTTTGGCCAGAACTAAAGGAAGAGGCTACCTGTCTTCTTCCAGCTCTCTCTGGACACACTTGGCAACCTGTGTCATGTGCCTGCCGCTTTCAGACGACAAGAATAGACCCACCAGCAGGGGAGAGACTCCGGGAAAGCAATGGCTTCAGCTGGCCCCAGAGCCCATGGCCCCCTCAGACATCTTGCATGATCTTTAAGGTGAGATGGATCACGTCAACTGTCCAAAGGATTTTACAAATGCAAGTGCTCTGTATTGCAAATAAATTGCACACCTGAAATAATAGAAAGACTGGTATCTTCAGGGCGTGGTGCCTGGGAGACAGCACTCACAGCAGCCCTGCTCCTCAGCAGTCCCCCCCACCAGCAGGTGGCAACAGGTGCCGTGCACAGGAGAGGGAAATATGGGAATCCTTGGGTTGGGCTTTGATATAGCTCAGTGGAAAAATTTCAGAGTAGCTCTGTTTTTCAAGTTGAATGTTAAGCATTCACATAAAGGCCAGTTCTCTAGGAATTATCCTGCAGTTTCTTCGCCTCCACCCAGTGCAACTGATTCTGTAGCAGAGTATTATGTACTAAGAAACACGAAACCAGGGCTGGCAAGGAGGAGAGGAGTTCAGAGTCCCTGGGAGACATCTGTGGCCACAAGATGTACCTGTCATAGCTGTCCCGTCTTGGGGTGAGTGAGGGTCCACGCTATAGCTGGCACGTGGCCCTCCAGGCTGGGTCTTCATCCTGGTCATCAGACTCCCTGACTCTGTTATCTATGAGCCCTGAGGCTCATGTGGGCACCATGTGAACACAGCAAGGCCTCCTCCAGCCTCCTGTGCTTCTGTCAACAGATGGGACAGAAGAGAAACCTCAGAGAAGAGCCAGCCAGTCACACCCCAGGGCATCTTTGTTTCTTTGCCATGTTCATAATAATAGAAAAAGTGTTAGTCCCATTAGTTGAGCATCTATTAATGAGGCAAGCCCTGGACAAAATGCTCCACTTGCTTTAATCCTCACAAGACCTGGAGGATGACCCCAGGTGATGGGTGGAGCAGGCAGGTGAGCTCTGGACGTGGAGTCCAGGTGGGACTCTCTGCCTCCTTTCCCCCTACAGCAATAAATCAGCTTTCCTCTTAGATTTCCCCTTGAGAAGAAAGTAAAGCAGGAAGAAGGGAGGGAAGGAGAGAAAAAGGGAGGAGAGGAGGGGAGAAAGGAGGGAAGAAATAAGGAGAAGAGAAGGAAGGAAAGGACAAAGGAAGTTTGCGATAGTTCCATATGAAGATGGCATTGATATGTATGTAAATAAATACATTCGCAACAAACTTAGTGATTTTATTAATGTGAGTATTACTAATACCAACATCAATGTGCATAGTAAAAATTCACATCATCCAATTCCAGAAAGACAAAAGTTCACCTTCAGAAAATGGATTGAAGCAGCTGGGCCTCAGGAGGGGCAGAGGTTTGGGGGGGCCTCCTCTGTGCACAATCGCAGTTTCTGCCCAAGCCCAGTCCAGGCAGTTCTTCTGTGTCCCTCTGTTCCTTTGTTGTGAGGCTTTGAATCCAATTATATTGATGCTCGTCAGTGTTCACGGTTATATCCCACTAAACCCATTGTAAGTCAAAAATATCATAAGTTAGAAATGCATTTAATACCCTGATAAATCCATCATAAATCAAAAATCACCAGTTGAGGACTATCTATGTGCTGTGTCTGCTCCCTGCTGCTGTGATAGTGTTGTGTAACAAACCACCTCAAACTCGGTGGTCTGAAGTAACCATTTATTCTTGTTTGCGGGTCTATGTGTCTACGGGACAATCCTTCTGCCTTTCGCTGGATAAACCCATCCTGGGCCTGGCTGGCCGGGATAGCTCAATTGGGAGAGTTGGCTATGCTCCATAAGACTCTCACCTCTATCCAGCAAGTGGAGGCCCAAAGGGAGAGTCAGAAGTGCAGAAGCGCCTTTTCAGTCCTCAGTGGACGTGAAGTCCATCAAGATTGCCCATCCCATTGGAAAACACATCTTGTGACGAAGCCTAACATCAGATAGTGATGATGGTGATGGTGGTGGTGATGATGGCACAGAAGAGGAAGAAGATCATGATGGTGGTTGTGGTGATGTTAATGATGATGTTAATGATGATGACAGTGAAAATAGTGATGGTCATGATGATGACACTAATAATGACAGTTATGAGGAAATGAGAATGGTGGTGGTGCTGGTGATGATGATGAAAGTGTCAGTAATGGAATGGCAGTGATGATGGTAATAGCCATGGTGATAGCAGGGTGATGACAATGGCAGTGATGGTGATGGTGACATGAGAATGGTGGTAGTGCTGGTGATGATGATGAGTCACAGCACAGTAATTGCAGTGATGATGGTGATGGTGGTTATAGTGATGGTGATAATGATGGTGGTGGCAGGGTGATGACAATGGCAGTGATGGTGATGGTGACATGAGAATGATGGTGGTGCTGGTGATGATGATGAAATTGATAACAAGGTAATGGCAGTGATGAAGGTGATAACCATGGTGATAGCAGGGTGCTGACAATGGCAATGCTGGTGATGGTGATGATGATGTAACAATGACATCATAACAGTGATGCTGCTACTAGTGTTGACAGTGATGGTGACAATGAAGATGGTGATGATGGTGATGATATCATACCATTCTTCCCTCACTAATTTCCTCATCCTTTGCCTCCAGATCTTTAAATTCTGTTTATAATAACTCAAATTCTTAGAGTGTTAGAATACTATTTTTTTAAAGGATGTATATCCACACCATTCTTTTCTCAACAGGAGTGAAATGCCACTAATTAATAGGCAAGGGATTTAAAAAATGCTCGTTACTTCATCCAATGAAAAAGATATTAAAATTTAAAGTAAATCATCTCAGCAGAGAGATTCACTCAGCAATCCCAAATTAAAAAGATGGGGCTCAAAAAATATGAAATGACAGGCTTTTTGATTTTCAACACGGTGAATTTCTATTAGTGAAAATCACATATAGATTCGATGTTTCTAAAATGGAAAATATAAATCATGTTACCCATGGTCACAAACAATAGGAGAACTTTTATGAGCATTTTACACAGTCGCCTTCCTTTTAAAGTAAGATAACAGGTAGAGGTTTCCTGTCTCAACATACGGCTTGACAAATATGACACACACTTGGAAGAAATTCACATTTTTGACAACCTTCTATTGTTAATGGTTTAGTTTCTATTGAATGTTTAAAGGCAGTAACTAGTATTTTACTTTGTTACTTCTATACAGGAACAAAGTTTATACTGGAAAGCTGGTTTCAAAGAGGAAAATTACATACTGTCATATCTGAATCAGTCAGACCACACCTGGCCTATGAAAACCTGCCATTCTAGCAGAGCAAACCATGGTGATTGCAGCAGCATCCAAATGTTTCATTGTGGAGTCTGTCCTGGTACTAGAAAGAAGTAAAATTCAGTGTTGGCATCTCCTCAACCTGGGCATGCATTCAGCAAACTTTCCTGGGTACAAATCCAGGAGCAGCTCTTCAACAGCACTTGGGAGTGGTACCCGCTCCACCTGCAAGAGCCTCGGTTCAGAGGAAAGCAGGCTGGTGACACAGTGGCCCACGGTGGCTCCAGTGTGGGGTGCGGAGCTCCGTGGAGGCAGGTGTGCATAGGCATCTCCTGCACTATGACTGGAGCCCTTTCCAGTCATGAGCCCTGCCTGGCTTCTGTATGTCCCCTTCACTGCTGGACACATTCTCAACACAAAGCAGAGCAGCTCAGGGTCCAGCAGGATGTGGAGAAATCACCTGGCAAATCTGGCTACTCAAGAGAGAACACTATTTCCTCACCACTCTCCCCAGTCTATCTTCTCAAAGGAGTAAAAATAAGCATCTTCTGAATAAAAAAGTAATAACAATACCTGGAATTCTACTCGTATTGGTCAAGATCTTAGTAAAAAATGAACAACATGGGCAACGCCTGTGGCTCAAAAGAGTAGAGCGCCAGCCCCATACACCGGAGGTGGGCCCTGCCAAAAACTGCAAAAAAGAAAGAAAGAAAAAATGAATAACACACACTCCAAACAGGTTATTAAAAGAGGTTTATTAAAGATTTTATTTATAGTAGTATAGACAGAGTTAAAGGAAACAAAATTGGGTGACCTGGCAGCCAGAGGCTAGCAACAGACTTAGGGGCCAGAGAGGAAGCTGTGGCCTTGATGTCCAGCCTAGCTGAGAATGAGCTGGGAGGACCCAGCCACCCCAACTCCTCCTGCCCTGCACCCTTCAGCTGTCTACTGAGATTGCCTTCCCAGTGCAGAGGTGAGTGAGGAGGCGACAACAGACCTGAGGGGGAAATGAAAAACTTCTTCCCATTACTGATAAATTGTGAATTCTCAGAATTCTGAGTCCCTACTATATACCAAATATTAGCCTTGGTCATGGAGGCAGGGAAAACAACAGACTTCCCAGCTGCAAGGTGCACACAGCACAGTGGAAGGGGTTTGCCGGGAGAGTGGGACCCCATCCGGGTTCTCTCCACTGCCTCCTCTGCTGTCGCTGGTGGGAATGGGTGAGGGCAGAGCACAGGCTACCTAGGCTGGGTGTCAGACCTGTCTCTCCCTCTGATAGCCAGCCAGGCCAGCACCCAGCCACTCCTCATCCTCCTCACCTTTCAGAGAGTGGGTTTTTGTCAGTGTCACTCAACACAGATGAATAACACCTACTCAGGCAATTTGCAGTGAATTGAGGGACTGTGCAAGACCAACACAAGCAAGTACTTCACCTGGAGAAACAAGGATGCAACCCCTCAAACGTTCCTCACTGGCTTTTATTGAAATCTGAGGGACGAGAAAATACAGTGGCAGCAGACAGCTTCAAAGAAAGAGTAAAGGTTTAAAAACAAGTAGTTTTTCTATAACTGCATGATTAACTCCTAACACATCCTGTTTTCTGTACTTCTGTCTTGCCTTCATCCTAGACTTCAATATGACTTAGGGCTGGGACAGTGTGCTGTGTCTGGCGAGTACTGTTTTCAGTACTCAGGGCAGGCCAGCAGTGACTCTTGGATTTTCCCCACATCACTCTGTCCCTAGTGTCTAGCACTTTTAACCCTATGTTTTTAACCCTAACTCCTTTGGGTGCTCAGGACTAGTATATGGGCATGGGTGTGCTTCACAGAGCAAAATGACAATAGGTATCAAGCCTGTTGAAATGTCTTCTACAAATAATGGACAAGCATCCTCTGATCAGGTGTTTTATGGACCTGACATTTATTCGCTAAGACACTGAGCTGGGGCAAGAAAACGGATGGGCATGGGGGTCTTCTGTCAGACCGGGTGTCGATCTCCTGCATTCTTTCCTACACCCACAGGGGAAAAGACAATAATATCACAAATGCAACAAGAACAGAGAGGTATTTGAGGAGGCAACTGAGGAAAAAGCGACAGCAGCAGCTCTGGATCTGCAAGGTGGCATGGCGCCTTTCCAGGGCCCTGTGCAGAGGACAGACCAGTCTGGGGCTTCATCAGAAGGGTGAAAAGTGCTTGTGAGTCATCTTTTACCTTAAAATGCTTTCCTGGGTGCTGTGCACCTCCCCTGGGCTCACACCCATCCCCATATGCAAAGGGATCAGCAACCAAAAGCCCCAGAAAGCATGAGGGGGAGAGAAAGGAAGAGCCCATCCAAAAGGAACACATGTGTCCCATGACGGCGACCCTGACAGTGCAGTAGGCAAAAGGCAAGAGGGAGGCAGATTTTTTCAAGATTTTCTTTATATTAACCCCAATTCTTACATTAGTTAACTATAAGTGCAATTAGATCTCAAGACAAGCCATGTGTCACAGTGGGGTGATTTTTCTTGGGGACACTGAAAGAAATTTTAAAAGGTAATAAAGTGCTTAAAGGACAATAGTCAGGTCAGAAATTAAATTTTTTTTTTAAAGCCTCTATCTCTTTATTCTACCTTAAAGTATTGAGTGCACATAAAAATCACTGTTTTGTCTAAATTTCCACTTTAGAAATGTTCCCATACTCACTCTGGGGGGTGCTAGAAGTGGCTCACTGATCAGGTCCTGTCTGGCTGCGGCCTGTGGTGGACCACCTTCAGGACCAGGATGACCACCTGAGCAGCCCTGCTGCGGCTTGCTGGACTTCCCAGGCCTTCCCTACGTGCAAGTCCTCTGCGGAGAGGACAACCTGTCACAGATGTCCTCAGGACACTTTCCAGTCCTAAGTGGCAGAAGCACAATTTGCACTACAATAGCTCAGGCAAATGGAGAAGAGTTGTACCGGTTCCTGCAACCAAAGTACTAACAAGGCTGAAAGCTGAGCAGAGCTCCACCACCGACAGAGGCCAGGGCAGGTCAGGCAGGCGGCGTTGGGCCAGCCAGCAGAGCTCTCCATCCAGATGCCGAATCTCCAAGGAGAGCACAGCCCCCCTGCAGAATCAGATGAAAGAATACAAAGCCATCCCATAAACCACGAAGTGTTCTACAACATGAAACATTATTTTATATCATTTATGTGTTGGGATTAGTTTCATAAACATCAATTCTTGGCAAAGGTGGGAAAAATACATCAAATATATATTTGTAAGGGCAGACTCAGCACAGAGGAAACAGAC
>CAUYON010125185.1:0-35403 GCA_963573935.1 Arctocebus calabarensis
TCAAGAGAATATGCAAGACGGAAAGAATGGGGTAAAACTTCATCCTTTTATCGGAAACCAGCTCCTTTGATGACAAACCCACTCCTGTGATAATGGCATCAATCTATTCATGAGGGCAGAGCCCTTATGATCTAATCACACCTTATAGATTCCCATCTCTTGTCACAATTGCAATTAAATTTCTTTTTTTTTTTTGTTTTTTTTTTGAGACAGACCCTCAAGCTGTCGCCCTGGGTAGAGTGTCGTGGCATTACAGCTCACAGCAACCTCCAATTCCTGGGCTCAAGTGAGTCTCCTGCCTCGGCCTCCCAAGTAGCTGGGACTGCAGGCGTCCACTACAACACCCGGCCATTTTTGGTTTTGGTTGCAGCCATCATTGTTGTTTGGCGGGCCCCGGCTGGATTCGAACCCACCAGCTTAGGTGTACGTGGCTGGCGCCTTAGCCCACTGAGCCACAGGCGCAGAGCCAATTGCAATTAAATTTCAACATGAGTCACTTTCTGCAGATCGCATTTTGACTCAGCTACAAATAAAAGGACTAACTTAATTATGATTTCCTGGCCATTCAGAACCACAATCAAAGTGTTTTCTGTGGTTACCAAAGAGAATGTGGTGAGTCAGAGCCTCATGGAGGACACCAGGAGGATAGGATAGGATAGAAATCATATTCTTTAATACTGCTTTCTCTTCTAGATTTAAAGATGTTCAGAGAAATCGAAAGGCACATCCAGACAAGGGTATGCCAGTCCCTGCCATCACCCCTTGTCTTATGTTTTCTTTCCTGGGCTCCATGGCACTGTTAATGCTTTTGTGTTACTTACTTCTTCCATATGAATTTGGAGTATACGTTTGCATGATTACTTCCAGAATAGATAATTTTAAGAATTAAAGAGGAATACAGCCCTTTAATATCAGACTTGTAGCTGTTACCAACTTTATTTACCTTTAATCTTATGTCAAACTCTTTTAATTTGTCTTGAGCATCATATGTTGCTTCTGCTTTATTTGAGCTTTATTAATTTTTTTTTGAGCTTTAGATTATCCTAATATCTCCACTTATTCTCTCCCTTTATCAATAGTCTTAAGTCACAACCACATGCTTGATACACCAAAGGTCTTTATGAATATTTTTTTGTTGCAGTTGTCATTGTTGTTTAGCTGGCCAGGGCTGGGTTCCAACTTGCCAGCCTCGGTGTATATGGCTGGTGCCGGATAAGGCACGTGCTACTACTCGCAAATTTAAATTATCTGAGTTATTCCTGTCCAGTTTGAAATGTAACTAAGAAAAACATCTAGTACCATAGCCAGCATGGTACTTGTTCTCCTGGCAACAAATGTATCAAATAAACAAAAGTTGGCTAAATATACTATTCAAAACCAAAGTCTGCTGTATTATATACCCTTATGAGACATCTCTTTTGATTTCAGTTTTTATATTCTTAGTAGCTTTTGATAAGACAGGATATATGAACATTGGAATAATAAGGCTTTGATAACAGATAAGCAGATAAAACATAGCATGGAAAATATGCAAAATGCTTACTTATTGGCTTGCAAGATGTTTCCATGGCTTTGTTTGCTGTGCGGTTCAGCTTTACTGGGGCAATTTTGTTGGTTGAATACTTCATTTTAGGCTTCATTTTTCAGGTTTCTGTTGAAGTAAAATTTATTAGTTCAATTGTATCAACTTGAAAACAAGCAGAAACAACTGTGGCTAACTCACTATAAAATGGATAACTACATAGAGAAAATAATTACTTTAGTAAAATTTGAGCATAGTATTCTAACTATGCATTCTTACTAGAATACAGTCATGCACTACATAATGATGTTTCAGTCAATGACTGACCATATATATATGATCGTGGTCCCATAAGATTATAATTGAGGGCTCGGCACCCATAGCTCAGTGGTTACGGTGCTGACCATGTATATTGGGGCAGGAAGGTTCAAACCTGGCCCAGGCCAGCTAAACAATGACAACTACAACAAAAAATAGGCATGCTGGCTCTGCACCTGTGGCTCAACGGGCTAAGGCGCCAGCCATGTACACCTGAGCTGGCGGGTTTGAATCCAGCCTGGGCCTGCCAAACAACAATGACGGCTGCAACCAAAAAATGGCCTGGCGTTGTGGTGGGTGCCTATAGTCCCAGCTACTTGGGAGGCAGAGGCAGGAGACTCACTTGAGCCCAGGAATGGGAGGTTGCTGTGAGCTGTGATGCCACAGCACTCTATCCAGGGTGACAGCTTGAGGCTCTGTCTCAAAAAAAAAAAAAAAAAAAATAGCCAGGCATTGTGGCAGGTGCCTGTGGTTCCAGCTACTTGGGAGGCTGAGGCAAGAGAATTGCTTAAGTCCAAGAGTTAGAGGTTGCTATGAGCTGTGACATCAAAGCACTCTACAGAGGGCGACATAGACTCTATCTCAAAAAAAAAAAAAAAAGATTATAATTGAGCTGAAAACTTTTCTATTGCCTAGTGACTGTAGTCACTGATACATTGTAGTGCAATTCATCATCACCTTTGTGGTGATGCTGGTATTCTTCTGTATAAAATTGTTTAAAAGTATAGCCAAATGTATAAAAGTATAGCATATATAATTATATTATGTAATACTTAATAATAAATGGCTCAACACATATTATTGGCTTAGTATTTGCTATACTATGCTTTTTCTCATTATTGTGAATTGTATAACTTACACTTATTTTTATTTTTATTTATTTATTATTTATTTATTTATTGAGACAGAGTCTCACTATGTCACCCTTGGTAGAGTGCCATAGTGTGACAGCTCACAGTAATCTCAAACTCTTGGGCTTAAGCGATTCTCTTGCCTCAGCCTCCCAAGTTGCTGGACTACAGGTGCCCGCCACAACGTCCGGCTATTTTTTTGTTGTAGTTGTCATTGTTGTTTAGCAGGCCTGGGCTGGGTTCAGACTCGCCTGCCTTGGGGTATGTGGCCAGCACCCTGAGCTACAGGCACTGAGCCCCTTATATTTATTTTTTAAAAAGTTAACTGTAAAGCAACCTCTGGCAGGTCGATGAAGAGGTATTCCAGAAGGTATTATCATAGGAGATGGCAGGTCCACATGTGCTATTGCTCTTGAAGAACTTCCAGGGAGATAGAATAGACCCAAGCTAATGTGTGTGTGTTTGTCTTAGTTTTTAACCAGAATGTTTAAAAAGTAAAAAACTAAAAACTTAAAAAAATACAAAATATATAGTATGATAGGGTATAAATATTTTCATACAGCTGTACAGTGTGTGTTTTGAGCTAAGTTACTACAGAAGAGTCAAAATGTTAAAAGAAATTAAAGAGTTTATAAAGTAAAAATGTTATAGCAAGTAAAGTTAATGTGTTATTGCAAAAAGAAAATTTTTTAAGATAGTTAGTGTATTCTAAGTGTGTGTAGCAATTATAAAGTAATATATACAGTACTGTCCTAGGTCTTCACATTTACTCACCAGTCACTCACTGCTCACCCAGAACAACTTCTCTCCTGCAAGCTCCATTCATGGCTGGTATTCCTTTTTTTTTTTTTTTTTTCCTTTTATATGGTATTTTTACTGTAAACTTTTCTATGTTTAATCTGTTTAGATACCCAAATACTTAGCATGTTGTTACAGTTGCCCACAGTATTCAGTAGAGTAACATGGTGTACGGGTTTGTAGCCAAGACCAAGGGGCTATACTTTATTGCCTAGTTGTGTAGTAGGCTATACTAATTATACTCTACGATATTCAACCAGTGCTGCAATTGCCTAATGATGCATTTCTCAGAACATATCCTTGTTGTTGTTTTTGGCTGTATAGTCATAGGTCAAAAGCAACTGTAAAGAAACCTTAAATTTTACTTGGTGTGTTTATTGTTAGGGGTAAAATTTGTGTTGGAATTCTGAGACTGTTTTGTTAAAGTGTAGTATAGAGCAAGTAAGTGGATATATTGATGTTACACAGGTTTCATTGTAGGGGAAAGGAGATATAAATATAAAACACCAGAAGCCAAGAGAAAAACCCTGGAATATAGAATTGAGTCTGAAAAATTAGTGTTCCATTTCTTAGTTTCTAAATGCTTTCTCCACTAAAAGGAGTCATGACTCCAGATTTGTCACTGATAATGTGGTAATGAATATGGAGCATCCTGTTGTGCCAGAAGCAGTAAAGTCATACAAAAACTAATGAGGTTGTGTCAAAAGCATACATGAGCCATCATGAAAGGTCTTCTGCTGGCCACATTTGGCACAATTTAAGGATCAAAAGCAATAACAATAGTAATTGACAACAAAACATTTAATGAAAAAAGAAACCCACAAGTTCATGGCATTTCTCAAGAATGAATGAATAGGGAGGAATCTATTCATTACAGAAGGATGTTAGAATCAGGCAGATCACCATGTTGTAGCCTCCAATTTAATACTTGATTCAGGCAGGGATCATCAGTGGGTGCTACAGCTAGCTTAATGATCAAGCTGAGTGACAGTAATATACTGGAAAAATATGAAATTCCCTGTCATAAATTGCTGAAAGTTCCATGTTCTTTCATCTGGTGACACAACCCAGACATAATCATTATATCACTGTTCTAAACCAACTTTAGCTTCCCTAATTGAGCAAGAGAGATAAGAAGCTGAAAATACCACATTTACAATGGGGTTGTTATTACACGGAAAGCCAGTACCTTTTTTTAGAATCACATAATAAGTCAAAAGTATAATCAGAAAATATTCTCAAATCCTAATCTGAACAATAAAGCATTTTCTGCAAACAACCTACAGTTTTTAACCTTGATTAATAGTATTATTCTTTTCACCATTTCTTCAGACTAAAACTTAACTCTTTATTCTCCTCTTTTTTATATCAGATATATTTCAGAACATATGGTCATATAAACATCCCTGGTTCTTTTTTGCCACTATTTCCAGTGACATACAGCACACTGGTTATGATACTCACGTAAGTTATAACTGGGAAGGACTGGCCTTGGATAATGTGGTTTCCGTAGTCAGCAATTGGTAGTAGTTTAGGCAGTTACATTCCAATTCTCCTTATATACACACACAGGGATTAAGCAACATTGCGTGGCAGTGTTTGATTATGAAGCAATGCAAATAGAGCAAGTTGAATGCATTAGACTGTGTGGGAGCATTTTTTTTTTTTTTACAGCCTAATACTAAACAGAGCTTTCAAATTATTTTAGTGAAAGCACTTCCAAAGAGTTATGCTTAATTAATCATTAATTTTTATAAAACCTCTACGACACAGACTTGTAGTGTTTATTGCATAATATAAAGCATACAAGGACGTAGATTGTTGAAGACCCTGTCTCTTTTCTACACAAAAGTGAAAACTTTTTAAGTAACTTTTTTCTGATTATAAAACTAGTATATGTGCACCTAGAAAATATGTAAATGACAGGAAAGCATATATGCTATAGATCCTGACGTTCTTTTTTCTAGGTTATAATGGTATGTACATCTATTTTATTAAAATAAAATCATACTACAAATATTTTGTAAGCTGCTTTTTCTAGTTTCCAATTAACATTTTATGATAAACATTTTCACGTTAGAAACATTCTTTTACAAGTATCATTATAAATAGCATTCAATCATGTAAATATGTCTTAACCAATATTTTATTATAAATTAGATAACATATTAATGGTATATGTATAAGGTTATATATATTCATATAATCAATCTTTAACACTTTGTTTCCAGGATTTTCTTCCCTTTTTTCTTCACAGCTGAGTGTGTGTGTGTGTGTGTGTGTATGTGTTGTGACTTTTGGAAAACCTTTGTAAGTTCATTGGTAGCATAGATATCTAGTAGTGGAATTGCTGGAACAGGGGGTATGTGTATTTTATAGTCTGATAGATATTACCCAATTGACTTCTAAAAGTTTGTATTGATTTAGAATTTTTCAGTGATACAGGTGAGGGCCCTCTTCTCCATCCCCATAGCAACAAGAGGTATCATCAACTTATTTATTTATTTTTATTTTTTGAGACAGAGTTCCATTATATCGCCTTTGGTAGAGTGCAGTGGTGTCCCAGCTCACTGCAACCTCAAACTCCTGGGCTTGAGCATTTTCCTTGCCTCAGCCTCCCAAGTAGCTCGAACTACAGGTGCCTGCCACATACCTGCCTATTTTTTTGTTGTTGTTGTTATCATTGTTGTTTAGCAGGCCTGGGCCAGGTTCGAACCCACCAGCTTCGGTGTATGTGGCCAGTGCCCTAACTGCTGAGCTACAGGCATCTAGCCCAGCATCATCAACTTTAAAATGTTTGCCTTTCTAAAAAGTGAAAAATCAATTGGGTGTGGTAGCTCATACAGGTAATCCTAGCACTCTGGGAGCCGAGGCAAGTGGATTGCTTGAGCTCATGAGTTTGAGAGCAGCCTGGGCAAGAGCAAGACCTGGTCTCAAAAAATAGCCAGGCATTGTGGCAGGCACCTATGGTCCTAGGTACTTGGGAGGCTGGGGCAAGAGGATCATTTGAGCCCAAGAGTTTGAGGTTGAAGTGAGCTGTGACGCCACAGCACTCTATCGCAGGCAACAAAGTGAGACTCTGTCTCCAAATAAATAAATAAAAATAAAAAGTAGAAAATATCTCATAGTCTTCAATTTTTCCTGTTATTTAATGAGCCTGAACATCTTTTTTTTAAAAAGTCTGATTTTAATTTCTATAAATTATTGATTTATGTAGACTCCTTGTAAGTTAAGAAATTAAACCTTTGTTTAATATGATGCTGCTTTTTCCCATTCTCACTTATCTTTAGACTTTGTTAATGGCATTATTTTTAATGGAACAGATAAGTTTCTAAATATCATGTGATAAAATTAATCAATGATTTCATTTAGAACTTCTGGTTTTGTGTCCTGCTTTAAAGATTACAGATAAGTTTACTTATGCTATTTTCTAAAATTTTATTGTTTAATATTTTATACTTAAATATTTGATTCACTATTATTTTTAGTATAAAGAAGGTTAGAGATTTCTTTCCCATAAATACTTATCCCAATTACATTTAAAATCCAATTCAGACAAAATGAAGTTTCACATATTATGTTGGGACCAGTATGCAGAGGGCTGTAAGTGCTAAAGTAAGGAGTTTGAATTTTATCCCATAGACAACAGGAATCTTTTGACAGTTTCTAAAGCAAATGAGAAACATCATCTAGAGTGAGTTTTATGAATATTATTTTATGTTTGTGTGAAGCATCATTCAGAAGAAGGAAAGAAAGGGGAGAGAGGCGAGAAAACCAGTTAGGAGGCCAACTAAAATGGCCCTGGCAAAAGCAGTGAGGAAAGAGTGAGGGCAACAGTGGGTTTAATGAGAAGGGGATGGAGTGATGAGAGCTGAGAAAGGGTCCCAGAGATTCCTATTCTAGTTCTACTAAGCCAGTCAACAAGTGGCTGAGTCAAGATTAAAACTCAGTTCCTACTCCCAGTTCAGAGGTATATCTCCAGAATGGCTCCATAGCTCTTTTCGGATGAGAGTGTACCGGCCCTGGACTGGGATAGATGGGAAGACGGGTGGTGAGGGGGGAAGTGAAGATGGTTCCAGGGGTTAATAAGAGGAAACTCAGGTGGGAATTTTACCGGCAGAAATAGTGAAAGAGTTTGATATGGGGCAGATGGTGTTTGAAGTACTTGAGGAATAATTATGGAAATTTCAGCAGGGAAATTGTGGGAAGCCAGATTTAGCCATATGAATTTGCTCCTCATTTGTGAAGACATGATGATGAAGGCATCCAGCTGATGGTGTGGAAGTGAATGAGATTGTGTTGATTAGTTGTAGAGCAGGAAGAGAAAGCTGTGTGAAGATGGAATTCTGGGGTATCTTGGATTTAAGAGATAAAAGAAGAAAAGGAGTTAGAAAAGAAGACCAGAAAGAAAAGCAGAAAGAGAATACTGTCTCAAAAAAGTAGGACAGCTGGCAATGAGTACTATAGAAACCCAGTTGGAGATTAGAAACCTTGGAGAGAATCATTTAAGTATAGTAGGAATCTCAAAACAACTGCAGTGGAATTCTCTATGCACAGAATAGAGAAGATGGAAGTGAGATCTTTACCTTCTCTATGGTCATGAAAGGATACAAAGAAAGAGAATGGTATCTTGATAGAGTAAAGGGGAGAAGAGAAGATGTTGGTTACTAGCTAGATAATCTTGGGCAGGTTCCTTGCTGTCTGTAAAGTCTCAATTTCTTCATCATCATCATCATAATAATCTTCATTAGAAAAATTATTATATTACTCATAATAATGTCATAATTTTCCTCATAGTTTGAACTCATTGAGTTGTGAGACTTCAATGAGTTGTTTTAAGGAGGTATGTTTAAGCACTTAGCACAGTAGTTGACATAGTAGAAATTCAATACATGTTAATTATTGTTGTTATATTGTTGTTATTATTGATGTTTTACAGTGGGAGAATCAGAGAAGACGTGAAGTGTTAAGATGTAGGGACATGAACTTGAGGGTTGTGTAAATGGCCACACATGGTTTGAATTTTTGTGAATAAGTGGGAAAAGACTGAAAGAGCTCCATGGAGAATATAAAAAAGAATTAGTTGAGGAATGGGGAATTATTGTTCAGTAAGTATAGAGTTTCAATTTTGGAAGATAAAAAAAAGTGCTGGAGATGGAGGGTGGTAATGGTTGCACAATAATGTGAATATACTGAATGCCACGGAAATATACATTTAAAAAATCATTAAATGATAAATTTTATGGTACATATATTTTACCAAAATTAAAAAATGATTTAAAGAAGAATTTAAAAAGTGGGAATAGAAGAAGTAGCAATAAGGGAGTTTGTTCGTAAATGGGAGAATTTGAGTGTTCCCTATCTTAGAGACAGGATGAGGTTTGTGAGTAAGCTGTCAGAAAATGTTAACGAGTTATCAAAACAGGCACTGAAGTCACCAAGGGTGACAACAGCAATGGCAACTGCAGTGGAATTGCACAGAATTGCACAGAATTTACAGTGAACAGAGAAAGAACTCAGGGTCCCTTGTGACCAGAAAGGAAAGAGGTCAGCATAAGTAGTTGACCCTAAGGTTGGAATGAGAAAGGGCTATGGAAAATGAGAAATGTGCTGCTTTCTCTATTGGCCATGGGAAATGTGCACACAGGAAATGGAGAGCATTTTGAGAATAGCGGCAACACCAAGGCAAAGTCATTTATTCATTTCTTTGTTTATTTATTTATTTAGAGACATTGTCTCACCCTGTCACTCAGGTTAGAATGCAGTGTTTGTCATCACAGTTCACTGCAACCTCAAAATACTGGGCTCAAGAATCCTCCTACCTCAGTCTCCCAAATAGCTGGGAGTACAGGCATGCACCATCGCACCTGGCTACTTTGCTATTTTTTGTAGAGACAAGATCTTGCTCTTGCTCAGGTTGGTCTGTAATTCCTAGTCTCAAGCAGTCTTCCTGCCTCAGCCTCCAGAAGTGCTACCCTTATGTGCATGAGCCAACTTGCCCAACTGAAAGTCACATTTTAAATAATAAAAGGAAATAGAAGGAGCTTTTGAAGGAAAAGGAGGAAGAGAGCAAGGACTTTGCATGTGTGTGGGTGGCAAACATTCCAGAGGAAATGACATATATTTAAATTAAGGGAAAAACCTGAAAGAAGCTTTTAATCTGTCAAGATATAATATCTTAAATAGAAATTTTTATTTTGTTGGTTATTCACCTCTGAGCAGCAACAACCACAAAAAATATATGAGATTAGACCTTTTCAAAGTGGCAAAGGTCTGGAGTCTTTGGCTGGAGAAGGCTTCCAGAAAATTACATTCAACATATACTAAGTGTTCTTTACATGCTAGGGACTATAGGTTCCATCAGTATTAATCCATGGGACACTATGGAAGTTTTCAGTTTACTTTTTCATATTTGTACATCTGATCAGATGGAAAATAATTTATTTAATTACTAACCTGCTCTTATATGATATGTCAGGCAATTTTCCTCTTTAAGAATAGGAATACCGATTCCCTGTCTCTCTTTGCTACCAGCTGGTCTTAATTCGTCTCCTGTCCGATACTGGCGTCTTTGCTGAGGGTCACATTGAGCTTTGAGGTGCATCGGGTAGTCTTTTGGGGTCAGCACCATGGCAGAAGACATCAAAACCAAAATCAAGAATTACAAGACTGCCCCTTTTGATGGCAGCTTCCCCAACCAGAACCAGACCAGAAACTGCTGGCAGAACACCTAGGTCTCAGCCTGGGCTGACCATCGGGCAGAAGACACGTTCCTGGGAAGATTTGAACTGGCTGCATCCCTCCTCCCCTGTCCTCCATCCCTCTTCCAGGATAGCAAAGGGGGACGAGGATGCCTGATGATTCTGAATCATGACTTAACTACTAATTAAAGACTTGTTGAAAAAGTGAAGAAAAGAAAAAAAAAAGATAGGGAGGCTCGGTGCCTGTAGCTCAATGGGCTAAGGCGCCAGCCACGTACACCTGAGCTGGCGGGTTCGAATCCAGCCCAGGCCCGCCAAACAACAATGACGGCTGCAACCAAAAAAAAAAAAAAAAAAAAAAATGGCCGGGCATTGTGGCGGGCGCCTGTAGTCCCAGCTAGTTGGGAGGCGGAGGCAGGAGACTTGCTTGAGCCCAGGAATTGGAGGTTGCTGTGAACTGTGATGTCACAGCACTCTATCCAGGGTGACAGCTTGAGGCTCTGTCTCAAAAAAAAAAAAAAAAAGATAGGGAATGTTAAGTTGTGGCTTGGTGGGGGGCAGAGGAAGGGTGTTTATGTCAATCCTCTGCTTCCTTGGGTGTAGTGGTTTCACTTCTACCTTGGGAGAGATCAAAATAAGTGATAAGGGGAGAAGGGAAAGTTGAAAGTCCAGGAAGAATGAGGCAGCACTCTCCCCACCCAAACTGAATTACTCCCCCACCAGTCTGAGAGTTCTCCCAGGACATTTACCTGGACCCAGGAGAGAGAATACTTCTAGGAAGAAGGAACATTCTATAAAGAAATCTAGCAAATAAATCTATGACTCAGGCTAAACCCCTTGTGAGAGGAGGGTAGGGATGGTATGAATTTTTAGAGATGCTTTCTTCTATGTCTTTAAGGTAAATAGCATTTATAAAGCATATATATGCTCTTCTATGGTTTTCCTGAATGCAGTCTTAAGCTAATCATTTTGTACACTGGCACTACCTGCCCCATCAGCCTTTCTAACCTTACACCTCCCCTCCACATTCTCTGCATTTATATCCACTACACTGCTTACTGGTCCTCAATTCACCATGCACATTTACACCTCCATGCCTATGCTCAAACTCTTCCTCTCATGAGTGATGCCTCTTCCCTTTTTCCTGGGAACTTTCTACAGGCAGTCCCTAAGTTACAAACATCCAACATACAACTTGCACTTAGGAATGGAGGCTATAATAATATTTTTTAATTATTAATAGGTAAATGTATGTGTTCCAACTTACACACAAATGTAACTTAAGAACAAACCTACAGAACCTATCTCATTCGTAGCCCGGAACTGCCTGTATTTAATCATTGGAGCCCTATTCTAGTGTTTTGATCTCCCTGACAACTCACAATCAAGCTGCTTATACTGCTTCCTGTCTCACTTGCTTATCATATCCCACTCTGTTTCCTTATCTCCCTCATTGGACTGCTAGCTCATTGGGAACAAGGGTTGTGCCTTAGTCATCTTTGTTTCTCAGAAATTATATATAGCATGCACTTAGTAAATGTTCTGTAATTTGGTACAGTCCTTGCAAAAACCCTGTAAACTAAGGCTGGCACCACCCACTGGACAGATGTGAGGTTCTGCCCAAATCCCAAAGACCTACAGAGCAGTGGAACTAGAACCCCAGATTGAGCTCGGCACTACTTCACCATTTTCGACCTATGGAAATAACAGTGTTATGTGCTTCAGCCTAATTGCTCTCAAGTTGTCTTGTTCTTGAGTCAATGTGCTCTCTCTTTCTTTCTTAATGTGATCTTGCTTAGAATCTAAAGCATTTTAAAAAGCTGATTTTCTTTGTGGCCTATAGTTTTAGTTTGACCAAATATTTCAAATTAGTCAGTTCAAGTTGTTGTTTTATCCTCCTCCTATGCCCCTCCTCAAGTCTCACATACTTAGGAGGCAGATCAAGTCTATAGTCATTTTTGCTTTTTTTTTTTTTTGCGGTTTTTGGCCAGGGCTGGGTTTGAACCCACTACCTCCGGCATATCGGGCTGGCGCCCTTCTCCTTTGAGCCACAGGCGCCGCCCAGAGTCTATAGTCATTTTTAAAGAAGCTTCCCATTCCTAAGCTTAGATCCAGGATTTTCTATTTGGTCTCAGTTGCTTTAAAAATGAAGCTGGTGGCCAGGTGAAGTGACTCACACTTATAATCCTAGCATTTTGAGAGGCTGAAGTGGGAGGATTGCCTGAGGCCAGTAGTGAAAATCAGCCTGAACAAGACCCTGTAACAAAAAAAAAAGAAGGAAGGAAGGGAAGGAGGGAGGGAGAGAGAGAGAGAAAAAAAAAAGAAGGAAGGAAGGAAAGAGAGAGAGAGAACAAACAACAAAAATTAGCTAGGTATGGTGGCACACATGTACACTCCTGGTTACTCAAAAGGCTGAGGTAGGAGGATCATTTAAGCCCAGGAGTTTGAGATGGCAGTGAACTATTTATGGCATCATTGCACTTTATCTCGGGCAACAAAGTAAGACTCTATCTCTTAAAAAAATAAAAAGAAGAAGAGGGTGTATTAAAACTGGGGTTTTCCTGTCCTTTTGACTATCCCTCCTCTGTCCTGTGTGGGTTCATCATTTAGCCCATTCTTTCCTCTTTCCCAGGGCTCCTATACCAGCAGCAACACCAGCCCCTTGCTCACCCAAAAGGTGCCATCCTTGGAAAATGCGACAGTTCTGCCTCAAGTCTGTGCCTTCCTCCTCTCCTTCTCCCTAATCTTACAGCAAACAAGATGAGATAGACAAGGGAGGAATCAAGTAACCTGAAGTCATCTCTACACAGAGGCTGATCTGTCACAGTACAGAAATCCAGGTAAGTCATGGTTTTAGGACAAAATTATGGTGAAAGGCAAAGTTCATAGAATTGGTAACATTTGGGGGTTTTTTTGGTATGTGTGTTTTTAAAAATGGACTCAGAAAGCTTATAAAACAGTTTGGAGGATAGAGTAAGACAGTTTTAGATAATGAGATTAAAAAAACTGAGTCATAGAAATCAGTTGTGGCATAGTATTCTGGAGAAGATGTCAGGGGAGAAAGGGGTGGAAGCAAATCTCTGTGTTAAAAGGGTTTGTTGAGAATCACACAGGGAAAAAGCAGGTGCCAAAACACAGCACTCACATGACCTGATCGACTAGGCCATAAATGAGTTCACACAACTGGAGAAAAAAATCCGGTTTGTTTTGTTTCTGTTCACTGCTTTAGACCTGGCTCAGTTTGCTTTCTAAAAAGTTTATACCCTAGGTCTACAAAGAAAGATAATTTGCCAGGGTAGGTAATTGATATATCAAAATCCAGGATGTCCCCAAAGTTGCCATTCATAGCAAAAGAATTAACAAACTCCTATAACCACAGGAACACGCTCACCAGGAGTGAGAGAGAAGTCTGTGTATGTGAAGAAAGAGGTGGCCAACACCTAAAGAATATTTTGCAAATGTTTTGTAAAATTTTGTAATGAGTATTTTGTAAATAAAGGTACATTTAGCTACAATATCCCATTTTCCTTATGTATAATGACTTTTGGGGACACCCTGTATATCACCCTTGTTTATTCATAAAAAAATAATGTTGTTTGTGTATATGGAAAAATTATTTCTGGACATAATGCACCACAAATATATGCCAACAAATGTGTGAGCCTCTACAGTTGGCAACAAGGCAACCAAAACAGATGGCTTAATTGAGAATGAGAACTTGCCCATTAATGTTAGTATTGACTCTGGGAATAATGCCACATTCCAAAGCCTAAAGTAGATTACTATTAGTTTGTAATGATTCAACAATAACCTGATTAAATTTTCTTAAGGTAACAAAAGTCTGTAAAAACTCATTTTTTTGATCATGGGGTTAAAAGGTTAAGCTTTTAAAAAAATTTCTACTATAGTCAAACATTTAGAAAAATTATTCCTGACTATTTTTTTCTGAAACCCAAATATAATATGATGTTTTGTTTTATTAACGTTTTCTTCTCTAAGTATTGCCTTGCAACTGGGATACAACAGAGGAGTGACTTACCTCTAAAATTACAATCCTAGAAAAGATATTTCTTTTTCAAGGCATGTTTGCTAATTTAATTCAAGTCTGGGGGAAAAATGCAGGTTAATTTTGACTGATAGAACACTAGTTCTAGGTAAGGTTAAAAAAAATGCATGTATTAAAGTTGAAGGAGAACTACCTATCAGAATGGCTAACATGAGAAAGACAGAAAACACCATACATATCTTAGCAAGGATTTGCAACATTCTTATACATGAATGATGGACATTAAAGGAGGCTGAAAGTTACTGAGGATGAATGTTGTTTCTTAGCCAATGAATCTTTTCTTTCCCTAGAGAAATTTAGCCATGCAGAGATGTATACCATTCATTGTATCTTGTTCCATCTGCCAATAATGGGGCTAGGAATGATCATGTGACCCAGATTTGACCAATGAGATATAACCAAGTTTTCTACAGAGGGAGAGAACATAGACATTCTGAGGATGGTAGAGCAGACTGATGGGAATACACTCGGTCTTTGGTGATATGCTTGATTTTTTGTGCTAACTCCCAACTTCTAGTAAATGAGCAATAAGTATCCTTGTGTTTTTAAAGCTGTGTTCAATTTTGTGTTTCGCTATTGCAGCTTATCAAGTGATACAGTTTCTCTTCATTTTTTGTCTAAATGTGATCTCCATTGACCTTTCTAAACCCTAAAATGAAGTGGCAAAGAACTAATGTATTCTGGACATTGACTTAATATCTTCAAGATTGAATTATTTAAACATTTTAAAATTTAATGTTGTATTTTTTTTGTTGTTGGGGATTCATTGAGGGTACAAGAAACCAGGTTACACTGATTGCACTTGTTAGGTAAAGTCCCTCTTACAATCGTGTCTTGCCCCCAAAAGTTGTGTCACACACCAAGGCCCCACCCCCTCCCTCCTTCCCTTTCTCTGCTCTTCCTTTCCGCACCCCTCCCTCATTCTTTCTCTCTCTGCTCTCCCTTTCCCCCACTCCCACCATGTCCTTAATTGTCATTAATTGTCCTCATATCAAAATTGAGTACATAGGATTCATGCTTCTCCATTCTTGTGATGCTTTACTAAGAATAATGTGTTCTACTTCCATCTAGGTTAATACAAAGGCTGTAAAGTCTCTGTTTCTTTTTAAATGGCTGAATTCCATGGTGTACATTTATAATGTTGTATTTTAAAGAAAATTTTAGTATAACATGCAAACATACATTGGTGTATTAAAGTGAATATAATATTACCTATGACAGAAAAAGCATGATATATCAGAAAATAGAAAAGATAAATTCACAAACGTTTATTTAGACATAACAAAGAATGACCACATAGAGGTTACTAGTTACTGCATGGTTCTACATAGATAATAGTTTAGACCAATGGGTCTAAATCCAGATGCCCCTTTTCAAGCTTTTGACACAAATGCCTAGTGGGAAAAATGGATGCTAACAAAATAATGGAATTCCATATAATTTTCATATTTTTATGAATTAAGAAATATAAAGACTTAAAAATACTTCTTCTAACTTTCATATCACAAAACAAATGACTTTCATGCTTCTAAATGTAGAGTCTGCTCTTATGAGCCTCACAGCACTGAGCAGAAATCTTTTCACTTGGCATAATGAGGGGTAATAATAATTGGGCAGCCAGTCATATGTAAGCATTACCTGTCACTTCTTAGGCATGGGATCCTCCATACTTTCTTTGTAAAACAGCTGATGCTCCTTTGAATGATACCATCCTATTATTATATTAAATGGCCACCACATTCTGACAATTATGATTATTGTTTTCAGAAACCATATGGCTTTTGAGTAAGTTAGTGAAGAAAAAATGTGCATACTCTTTAATGAAAATAGTACCACACATATATTCAAATAATATGAATTTATTTCCTATGGTAGGAAAAATAGGAAGCTAAAGATAGCAACCAATTACATCAGAATGAATATTGGTACCTGTGTCTATAGCTGAAGTTTTTTTTTTTTTTTTAAGTTCAAAATGAAATACTATTCAAGGAAAAGTAATAATACTAGTAATAATAGTTTACCAATATGAAGCAGCTTTGCTAGATTCTGATCAAATATTGCTAAATAGGGTTGCTAAAGAATGTGGACAAATAATACATAAAATATGTGTACAAATAATGGAAAAATAAAACCTGAGCAAAGATAAATGTTGGAACTAATAAATTCAAGTTTGAGGAAGTTCATGTTAAGATATAATGATTTTCCAAATGAAAGAAAAGTGGGAAAATATATAATCCCTTCTTTAAAAATAAACTATAAACAGTGTAATAGCTGATAAGCCAGTGGGCTCAGAAGTTAGAGTGGTTGAGATTTGAGCACAGCAGACATGCAAAACTATGAAGTTCTATTAAACTCTTGAACTAAATATCGAATCTTTTCCTAGGAACTCCAAGGGAAATAATGAAGAAAGCATTCTTACAGTTGTAAAAGGTCTCAGATGCACTAATACTGCTAGAGAAAATTATGACAATCATTTAATTTATGGGATGTTGAAAGTGGAGTAGAATTAAATGTAGACTGGGTGCTGATTAAAAGTAAAGCACCCAGTCAAGTTTATGGGTGGACTTCTGGTTTTGGCAATACAAATGGAATGGTAAAAGAAATTGCATAAGACAATGTTGGCTAGCAGAGACCCTTTCTCTCTAGTAAACATAGCACTGAAGAAAACAGGTGGAAAGTTTTAATGTCATTTCACTAATATACTTCAAAAGTGATGGAAACTTAGACTCAAAAATGACTTCACAAAGTGAATTATGTGTGTACTAAGTGTTTTGGAATCATTCTTAACTTTTTAGTACTTTTTTTCTTAAAGGGATCTGGCCCTGGATTTTAATCTCTGATCTGAAATTTACTAACTTTGGGATCTTGAGTTAGTATAATCTTTCTCAAATCTCTACCATGATTCCCTGAAGGCTTTGAACCCAATATCAATTAAGGTGAGTTTCTTTCTGCTGTTTAAAGAGTTTATCTGTGGTCTTAAATATTTCTAAATGTCCGTGCCACAAATTGAGTTACAAAGAAGGAGAATTCCAACTGATGCTCTTGATTCCCACTATGTTTTTCAAAATTTCAACTTGTTGAGCTCAAGATACATCAATTTTGTCATAGTCTCACACACATCTCCCAAAGAAACTTTATGCTATCAGATTTACTGGGATAAATATTCATTGAGATACACACACACACACTTTTTTTTTTCCAAAGTTGCTCCTTCTGCAATATTTTCTCTAATCGTTTAATTTTTTGATGGAGTTGAAATTTTCACCATTGAAGTACACACCTATTTCCCAAAGTTAGTTGCAAGCCCTGAGTTAGTTGCAAGTTCTGTGTCCTTAACCTTTGGAAGATCATAGGAAGGAGTAGCAGTAGCCCCTCTCCCTTAACCTCTTCTCTACCTGCAGAATTCTAACCCATCCTCCTTCTCTTCACTGCCTCCCCCACCTACCTTCTGCTGCAAGTGGACAAAAAAGAAAAGATGGTGGACTCAGCTTCCCCACCCCATACTAGATCTGGCCACACCTTTGGACCTTCTGTTTCTGGACCACCACCACCTCTATATCCCCTCCAAGAGGTTGTAGGAATGGAAGGTATCATCAGGGTTCATGTCCCCTTTTCTCTCTCATGTCTGTCCCACATAAGTCAGAAACTAAATTCATTCTCCACAGATCCCACAAAATACTTTCAAGAATTTAGATATCTAACCAAATCGTATGCTCTGACACGGCATGATTTATGTCATCCTCACCTCCACCCTAACTTCAGAGAAGAGGGAGCAGGTCTGGAATCAGGCCCAGGTTCATGCTGAAGATATACAGAGGACAGACCAAACCCTGCCAGAGGGCACTAGGGCTGTCCCCTAAGAAGACCCCAATCCAAATTACCTAACTGATGCTCCTGGGGTCCACCTCTGTAACCATGTGGTCCAGTGTCTATTAGAGGGACTAAAAAAAAAAAAAAAAAAAAAACAGGCCATGAACTATGGCAAACTAAAAGAAATAATCCAGAAATGGGATGAAAATCCTGCCCAGTATTTAGCCCATCTTAACAAAGCCCTTCACCACTATACTGCCATATTGCTGGACAGTAACTAGGGCAGACTCATTATCATCAAGCATTTTATCTCCCAGTCTGCACCTGATACAGGAAAAAAACTCTAAAGATCCCCCTAGGACCCTCAGAACCTCAAAGAAATCTCATCGACCTGGCCTTCAAGGTCTTCAATAACCAAGAAGAGGCCTCTAAGAGCTCCAGTTGTTGGCTTCTGCCAGTAGCCAAATCTTGGCTACTTCAAGAAACTCCTCTAGATAGTTCAGGAAAAGAAAACCTCCCCCAGGAATGTGCTTTGAGTGTGGCATAACTGGTCACTGGGTCAAGCAGTACCCAAATCCAACCCCCACCCCAAGGCTACGTCCAGCCTGTGGAGGTCCTCGCTAGAAGTCTGACTGTCCAGGTTCTGGTTCACAGTCACTGACAGGACCTGGCTGAGTTCTCTGACCTCTTGGGCTTGGCCCCTGAGGAGTGATGATTCCGAGAACAGATGCCTTGGATGGTCACGAAGACTAAACTCTGGGTATCTTTGCTAGTGGAAGGTAATCTACTCTCTTTTCTGATTGATACTGGGTTCCTATATTCCACCCTGCCCTGCTATAAGTATCACTTACAACAAACAGAGATTTTGGTGGTGGGTACTGTTGACAATTTGCTATGCCCTCACATTACTCCACCCTTGTGGTGTTCATTTTCTGGACACTCTTTTTCACATTCATTCCTTATCACTCCTTCATGCAGCATTTCCCTACCAGACAGAGATACCCTCTCAAGATTACAAGCAACCCTGATGATTCCCACTGGCTCCCACCTCTCACTACCCATCCTGCTCCTCTCTAACCTCTCCCTAAAACCCCTCCTTTCTCTCAATCCGACCTCCCCATAGACCACATCATGTGGGATACCTCTCTTCCTTCTATAGCTTTGCAACATTCAGCCATTCTCATTGCCCTCCAACCCCAACATTCATATGAGTATGAAGCAGTAGAGCTGGCCTAGATTTCTCAGCCCACATTCTTTTCCCACATACCTTCCATGAGTATCTTGCTAAACTTTCCCATAATTGTGAGGATGTTTATCTCAAAAGACTTTGGGGGACTTAGTAACACTTAGACAATAAGTGTTGTTATATTGTTAAAGTAAAGGTTACTTCACTGTTACATTGTTAGAATAAAACCTACTTTAAGTTGTTTGATGATTCTTTTAGATAAAGTTAACATTTTCTACTTTTTTTTGGTATCTCATTATAAAAAGTATTAGAATTGTAACTGAGATAGATTTGAGAGACTACTCTTGATGTTCTTTAGATTGGTGGCTTTCTGACAATAAATCTCGTAGGACCTAATTCCCATCTCCGCATTCAGCTAACAGTGGCAGGCAGCTGATGGACCCTATTCTTTCTGTAACACTTTCAAAGAGGAATGTAGAAAATGTGAAATATGAGCTGAGGAGAGTGAGACTTTGTGCTAAAAGTTCTTAACTGTTTAAGACACTACTCAGCTGTGTGATTCTATTCAAGTACCCTAAACCTTGGAAAATAGGGGATTCTGAAGTTTTCCGAATGAAGTACTGTGCACTTTTGGGGAGGAAATCAAAAGAGGAACATAAAATCTTAAAAAGATTGGGGGTTTAGCTCAGGGGTAGAGCATTTGACTGCAAAAGATGAATGTGAGAATCAATAGGTAAGAATAACTGGAAGCACCATGAGACCTCACAGTGTTATAGAAGGGTGATTCCAGTAGAAGAGGTATGCTGTAGGGGAGGGAGTGAGAGGAAGAGCCAGCCACTCTGAGCTCTGGGTACTTCATGCTCAAGGCTCTGACTTGTGGGTAGCCACAAGACATACTTCTGGGTTTTGTGCCATTTTCCTTATTAACATATATTCACATATGAAAGATCAGGCAGAGAAAAGTGTGAGCAGTAAAAGTTGCCAGGAGGCAGGAAGCAAGGAATGAAGAGAAGAAAACAATCTTCAAAATCTTCAAAGGAAAGCCTCTAAATGAAGAATAGTAGGGAAAAAAAAAAGAGCTTAATTTATCCATTTAAGATGTTGTAAAAAGAAAATAAATAAAAAATCTCAGGGTCACAGCTCCAATTTCTTATGCAAAAGGGGAAAGAAAATGCCTCAGGCATCTGTGAAGAACTAGTCTCACAGATCATTCCTCAAGGAAGAGACCATTATTTTTTCACTCCCTCCAACCATCTACTCTTTTCTCTGCCAAATTCCAGATTATGCCTTGGAAAAAACAGGCGCAGTTTTGTCTATGGTCCCAGGCATGCTCTCAAATTTGGCTTAATAAACTGCCATTGATTGAGATTTTTGCCTCATTTACTTATTCCTCAAGGAAATAAGGGGGTCAACAATATAAATTCTTTATTTTCTCACAAAATGGTTTATTTTTGAGGGGGTAGTACCTCTCAGTTCTTCTAATTGTCCCTCTCATACTGAAGACTACTTTTAAGCAATAACAAGTAGGTTTGTCTTGAGTTAGCCTTGGGAGTATGAAGTACAATTATTAACTTTATTAAATTTCATGAGGGGGAGGAGAATATTTACTATAAGGACTATTATAATCTATTTTAGCAATTTATTAATAATTTTACAAATCACCAAAGGAAATAAAAATGGAATTATGAATTAGTAGCAACTATTATCATCAACTTTTATTGCTGTTGGCAATGATAATAACAAATTGGCTTACTCATTTATTTTGCAGAAATAAAAGCCAGTTCTCGATGGACTCAAGATATTACTTTAAAAAGCCTGAGTAAAAATATCCCAGAATATTTCATCTTACCTTGTGATCTTGTTTCAATTTCTTCTCTGAAAAGCTGAAACTCCGTTTTCAGAGAGTCTGCAGACTCTTTTTATTACCAAAAGTTTGGCAGAGAACCAGATGGCTTTACAAGGGAGATCTGGGTGGGTGAGATTTTAGCAGGCTTTTAATCCCTTGACAAGAGCCAATAGAGTTACAATCCTGTCATCTAAGATTCACTACTTCCTGCATTCTCCCTGTCTCCATATTCAAAGTTTAATCCATCAGTTATACATTTTATGTTCTCTGGTTTCATTTTTACTTCCATCTTGCATCAGAATTATCTCCCATGCAACCCCCTTTCCCTGCCCATTGCCAAGTCCCCACTCTTCCTCTGCCCCCTCACTTTACATCTTGGCTCCCTTCAGAGTCGAATTCTTAAAGTTAACTTCAGCACTGTTTATGTTGAAATGCCATTTATATTTTTACCTTTGGCTGACTTGATTTCTTAATTTATAATCTTTTGTAAGAGGTCAGCATATTCTTCCAAATTTCTTTGTAATTGGAATTTGTAGCCCCTTATTATGTATCAGTAATATGCAGTTCAGCTGTAATTATAAGCTGTCAGAACTCTGTGCCTCTCAGCCTACCTGACTTGGCCTTCTGCCCTCCACTGTTATCCACTCTTCCACTCATCTCAAAAGTCTCACAGAAGATACTGCTTTTATTACAAATGCAAATTCTGCACTGTAGATTCCATTTCTTGTTCCCTAATGATAAATTTTGCTCCTACTTAACCTCTCTCCATTTCTTTTAGCATCTGTAGTAAACATAACTAGCAGAAAATAAAAGAGGTAGAGGAGATAAGAAGATGGCAGAGTAGAAGCAGCCCATAAACATGGTATTCATAAGGAAAGGAATGTAAATTGGTGACAGATACCTATCGACAGATGGCTTTTTTCAGAAGGAAAATTGTGAAATCACAGAGAAACAACATGAGACACTCAGTTTGGAAAAGAAGGTGATAGGGTGATACATTCAACAAAACTGAAGGGGTCTGTGGGGTGGCTTCTAAGTGTGGGAAAGAATGGGAGGATAGAGCACTGGGACACTGTGCTCACCCTGCAGCACTATGGCTGGGTTGTGAGAGTGCTTCCTCCACCACAGTCCTTTGTCTGGAAAGACCAGGGAGCTACTTAGAGTCTGTGCAGAGTCATTGCACCAGAGAACTGGTGCAGTGAGGATCTGGTGGCAGAGATGCTGGGTTTCTGCTGCTGACACCATCCTTTGCTCTCAGGTACTCAGCTTTGCAGCACTGGCCTTCACATCGCTCCTAATGGGCTGGGGAGGAAGCAGACTAAGCAAGAGGCTCTGCTGAGCCATACCCTGTGACTGGAAGCCAAGTGCCTCTCCTCTCCAGCACAAAAGGATCTGAGCAGAGGAGTTTCCTGGGGTGCTAGAGGCTCCAACCTGGGAAGCTTTGGGTGATTGCTTTAGCAGGTCCTGGGAGGGGTGGAGAGAAGTCCATGGTCCCTGGGCTACTGGTGCCAAACCCCCGCCTATGTGACTTGGCATTGACAGTCCCTGAGACTGGAACAACCAGCTGCCTGCAGGAGCCTGCCTCTGCCCTCCAGGTTGGAATGGCCCTGCCTCTGCCTGTGGTCTGAATAGCTTGCTGCCTGGTTGGCTCTGCTTCTACCCTATAGGTCAGAGCAGCCCACCACCTACAGAGCCCTGCTTCTGGTTCTGAGGCCCTGCTCAGAAGCTCTGCTTTTGGCTCCTCCTTAGCCCCATATCTGAGGCTGTCACACAGGAGGTTGAGGATCTGTTCCTGTGGCTTCAGAGCTCCTGCCAGGCCCACGACACTGCCTGTGAGATTCCAATGCCACACCTGGACCCCAAGACCCCAACCGTAACTCTCCACCACTACCACAGGGCCAGAAGAACTGTTCCAAGGTCCAACACTTTGCCACGGATACCCCAGCCTTAAGCCACCATTACATTAGAACCTGATTTAAGTGAACACCCACAGCTTGAGAACCCATGATAACTGCCTAGATATCACCACCCAGCTGCCACTTGAAACTCTTTGGGGAAACCCTGGAGGAACAATAACTCTAGTGCCAGTCTTTGGAACTCACCCAGCTCCCAACTCAAACGTCCTAAAACTATCTGGGGAACAATCCAATATCCAGAACAGAGATCATCCAATACAGGCTTGAACAGCGGCAATCATTCATGAACAGGACAAATCAGAACAGCTACTTTTTAGGTTTTTAGCATACATGCCCTTCCTTTGTTGCATCAACATTCTGGAGTAAGGAAAAAAGTGCTGTCTAAGGACCTCCTGTTTTTCCAGTTAAGCAGGAATGTTCCCAGCAAAGAACAAGTGCCTTGCAAACCTATTAGCCCCTAGTCAAGAAAAGAGACGACAAGAAACTGGCAAAGAAACTCTGGCAACATAAAGAAACAAAACAATTCAACACCCTCAAGAGATCACAGTGGAGCTACAGTATGATACTGAACCACAAGGAAAATGCCAAAGTGACAGAAATGGAATTCAGAGTATATATGGCAAATAAGATGAAGGGAATTGAGGAGAAAGTTAAAAACCAACAAAAAGTCAAAAAATATTTCAGGAAATTAATGAGAGTCACTAAAGAGTTAGGTAACATAAGAAAGGATACAATAGAACTTAAAGAGTTAAAAGAGTCATTTAGGGAATTTCAAAACATAGCAGAAAGCCTCAGGGCCAGACTAACACAAGGAAAAGAAATAATATCAGGGGTTATAAACAAGGCTTATGAGATAACCTAGACATTAAAAGCAGCAGAGAAGAGAATAAAAAAGGCTGAGCCAGTCACTTGGAATGATATGGGACTATGTGAATTGAACTAACAGAGGAATTATAGGTACTTCTGAGGGAGAAGAAGAAAGAGCTAAAAGCATAGAATAGTTCCCCATTTGAGGGAACTATTGAGGAAAACTTCCCTGGTACCACCAGAGATCCAGACATCCGGATAAAAGGTGGTCATTGAACACTGAGAAGATTAATAGTAAATAATACATCTCCAAAATTCGTAGTAATCAACCTGGCCAAAGTCAAAATAAAGGAGAAAATATGTAGTTAGACATGAGTAATAACTGGTCTACAAAGGAAAACCTGTCAGGCTAACAGACTTCTCAGTGGAACCCTTACAAGACAGAAAAGAGTGGGGCTCCATCTTCAACATTCTGCCAGACTAGAATTTTATATTCTGCAAAACTAAGTCTCACAATTGATGAAGAAATTAAGTCTTTTCCAGACAAATGTTTATTTGAGGTAATTTGTCATGACCAGATGTGCCCAGCAGGAAATACTCAGAATTACATCATACATGAATGAGCACAATACGTAACTCTCAGTGTAAAATCACCCCCAAAAGCTAAAGCTCACAACTCTTATAAAACAATAACACTAGAGAGAAAAAGCAATAGGATACTACCCGATATGATTGACACAACGGCATCCCACATGTCACCTCTTTCTCCTTCTCTGTCTCAATGTGAATGTTTTTTTTTTTTTCTTTTTGTAGAGACAGAGTGTCACTTTATCACCCTCGGTAGAGTGCCGTGGCATCACACAGCTCATAGCAACCTCCAGCTCCTGGGCTTAGGCGATTCTCTTGTCTCAATGGTTTGATTGTACCACTCAGAAGACATAGGCTGGGTGAATAAATGAAAAAACACAACTCAAGTATCTTCTGTCTCCAGGAAAAACATCTATACCCCAAGAATGCCCACAGGCTCAATATGAAAGGATGGGGGGAAAATATTCCACACAAATGGAAACCAAAAGAGCAGGGATAGTTATTCTCAAATCAGATAAAATTGATTTTAAATCAAAAATGATAAAGACAGAAAAAGATGATCATTATATAATGGTAAAGGAAGCAATTCAAAAAGAAGACATAACAGTAATAAATATATATGCCCTTAGATACATTAAAGAAAAATTCTACTAGAGCTCAGCAAGAAAATAAATAGCATTGTAATTGCTGGGGGCTTCAAAACTGCGCTGCCAGAGCTGGACAAATCATCACAGCAGCTCTACTAGAACTAAACAAGGAAATAAATAATAGTATCATAATTTCTGGGGACTTCAAAATCACACTGCCATAGATAGATCACCAAAACCGAATTACCAGAGCTAGATAAATCATCAAAGGAATTAATGGGACCCTAAAACAAATGGGCCTAAAAGATATTTCTACAGAAATAGGTTTTTTTTTAACAGAACATTCTACCATAAAACTACTGAATATACATTCTTCTCATTAACATGGAACATTAACCAAAGTTGATCATATCTTAGGCCACAAAACATATCTCAACAAATCTAAAAAAATCAAAATTATGCCATGCATCTTCTCAGAGTTTATAGTGGAATAAACTGGAAATCAGTTCCAAAAAAAAAAGATTCAAATCTAACAAAGTTGTGGAAATATAACAACCTGTTGCTGAATGATTCCTGATTGATGATGCTATTAAGATGGAAATCAAAAGATTCCTTGAACTAAATGACAAGGAGGACACAAGATATTAAAATCTATGGAATCCACACAAAAGAAAAAATACAAGTATAGTCTAGCAAGAGGGAAGGGAGAGAAAAAAGAGGGGAAGGGGTAGGAGGGACAGTGATTGGTGGGATCTCACCTAATGTGCACAATGTGAGAGTGTTTGGCATGCCCCCTGGGTTAAGGGCTCAACTAAAACTTGAACCCTACCTTAGAATTGTAAACAATGTAACCTAAACATCTGTACCCTCATATTAATCTGAAATTAAAAATAAAATAAAATAAAATATTGTAGGCCCACCATGGAGGAAACAAACATAAAGGATTCAGCAAAAGCATTTCTAAGGTAAAAACTCATAGCTTCAAATGCCCATATCAAAAAGACAGAAAGATCACAAATAGGCAACTTAATATCACAGCTCAAGGAAAAAGAACTAGGAAAGAAAGAACAAATCAAACCTGAACCCAGCAGAAGAAAACAAGTAACAAAGGTTAGAGCAGAACTAAATGAAATGGAAAACAAAACAAAAACAATACAAGGGGTGAACAAAACAAAAAGTTGATTCTTTAAAAAGATAAACAAAATTAGTAGACCCTCTTGCTAAATTAATCAGGAATAGAGAGGGAGAAAAAAGAAAAAAGATGTGTGGTAAATGTAGTAGATGTGCAGCAGGTAATAGAAGATCTGTAGTAAAGGATACAAATAAGCTCAATCAGAAGTGAAGAAAGAGATAGTACAAGTGATAGCACAGAAATACAAAACATCATCTGTGAAGACTATGAAAATCTCTATGCCAATAAAGGAGAAAACATAGAGGAAATGGACAAATTCTTGGAAACACAACCTCCCAAGATTCAATCAGGAAGAAATAAAACTCTGGAACAAACCAATAACAAACAGTGAGATCAAAGTAGTAATAAAAACACTTCCACCCCACAAAAGCCCCAGACAAGATGGATTCATAGCAATTCTATGATACCTACAAAGAACTGGTATCCACAGTACAGAAAGTATTCTATAACATCAAAGCCAGTATCACCTTGATATCAAAGCCAGAAAGAACACAATAAAAAAAGAAAATTACAGACCAATATCCCTTATAAATGTAGATGCAGAAATCCTCAGTAAAATACTAGCAACCTGAATTAAAAAGCACATTTAAAAAAATCCCCCAAGACCAAATGGGCTTCATTCCAGGGATGCAAAGATGGTTTAATATACATAAATCAATAAATGTGATTTAACATATAAACAGAAGCAAAAACAAAGACCATATAATCATTTCAACAGATGCAGAAAAAGCATTCAACACACCCCAGCACCCTTTCATCATAGAAACCCTCAACAAACGAGGCATGAGCATATCTCAAATTATAAAAGCCATATATGACAAAAAACCCACAGCCAACATGAATAGGGAAAAGTTGACAGCATTTCCTTTAAGAACTGAAGCAAGATAAAGATTATGCAGTTCTAACTAGACCAGCATCTATTAAAGGCAAGCTTTACTATAGGTTTTTGAAAAAATCAAGTCCATATTAGATTCCCCTCTCATCCTGTTATATGTTCCTGAGCTTGTCTTGTGGCTGAGTGGGAGTTTTCTTCTTAGTCTCTGCCGTCTGAGTGGTGTTTTTTTCAGGAACATGTCAGATAGCAAGAGTGAAAAGATAGGGAACCCAAGACAGGTAAGATTCTAAGCAGCACATTCTTTGAACATACCAAGCTCTAGGGATCTTTGTCTTAAATTGTCCCATCCTCTTTGTCTATCTTATGTCTATTACTAAGAGTAAAGTTTTGAGAATCATGGGAACTGCCTCCTCTATATCCTGTCCTGCCTAAACCTGGGCTTTCTATGACAAAGCTTATTGGATCAAGTCAATTCTGGAATATACCATTGAGAATTCTAATTTTTTTTATTAATTTTAATTATTCATAGCCCAAAGATGGATCTTTTAAGTTAAAATATCTCTACATTTACAAAAGTAAATTTTAGATATCTCTTATTCTAAACATTTTTTTTTATTAGTATTAGTAGAGGAATTACATTAAAGGAAAGACACACATTGTGGCTAGCATTAAAAATTATCTTGACAAAATTAAAGAGCAAAATCTGATTTAAAAGGGAAAAAACCCATTGTATCCCTAGCAAGAGTAACAATAAAAGCCAATTCACTCATATCAACTAAAAATAGAAAAACTAGCTGGGCATGTAGTAGGCACCTGCAGTTCCAGCTACTTGGGAGGCTGAGACAAGAGGATCTCTCTCTCTTTTTGGGGTGGGGGGGGGGGAGGATAGAGCTGTCATCCTAAGAGTGCTATGGCATCATAGCTCACAGGAGCCTACAACTCCTGGGCTTAAGCAATTTTCTTGCCTAACCACAATGCCTGGCCATTTTTTGGTTGTAGTTTTCATTGCTGTTTGGTGGGCCCAGGCTGGATTTGAACCTGTCAGCTCTGGTGTATGTGGCTGGTGCTTTAGTCGCTTGGGCTATAGGTGCTGAGCCAAGAGGACCTATTGACCCCAACATTTTGCAGTTGCTGTGAGCTATGATGCTACAGCACTCTACCCAGGATAACAGAGTGAGACTCTGTCTGAAAGAAGGAAAGAGAGAGAGAGAGAGAGAGAGAAAGAAAGAAAGAAAGAAAAGGGAAAAGGAAAGAAGGGAAGGGAAGGGAAAAGAAAGGAAGGAAGGAAGGAAAGAAAGAAGGAAGGAAGGAAGGAAGGAAGGAAGGAAGGAAGGAAGGAAGGAAGGAAGAAAGGAGAAGAAAAGAATTATAGCCAGACAAAAATGTAGGTTACACCTCATTTATAGCTTTCGAGACTTTCTTTGACCTGTTTTTGTGGCTTTTCTGGATCTCAAGAAAACTGTTTTCTGTCTCTTTAAAGACGGTCTTGCTTCCATGACTAAGTTACAATCTTGGTTAGGTTTATTTGATTCGGTAAAAAGGGTACTTTAGTCAAAAAATTCAAAAGCAAAAAGGACAGCTGTTTGTTGCAGCTGAAATCTGCTCCATTCTTCTTCATTCCTCTCTACACCTCTTCTTTGCTGATCACAGAGCTTTGGCCAATCAAAAGTGGCCAACTGTTCAAACTGTGTTAACCAAGGCAAACACTGAGCTGTAGTCCATCCAGCTGTTTCTATACCACATTTCCATTTTCTGTAAATCACTTTCTCTTTTCTGTCCATGAATCTTCTTCAAACTCATGGCGGTCTTGTAGTCTCTTTCAACCTATTTTGGTTCAGTTGCCTAATTTATGAATCACTCTTTGCTCAATTAAACTATGTCACATTTAGTTTGTCAGAAGTATATTCTGAAATAGAATTCCCAGAGACCCCCAGGAGCACCAACAGTCCAATTGAGGTATTCCCTGGGCCCATTTTGTCCACTGCTCCACTGCTGCAGGTAATTTCTATTGATTTCAAAGCTCCACAGATTTGTGTTTTCAGCTTTCTGAGTTTTGTTTGAGCAAGTTTTTTATCTAACTGGGTTCAGAAGACACAGTAGAAACTAAACTAGGTCTGGCATTAGATTAGAGTAACAATTAATTAGCTTAGGGGGGAGACAAGATGGCTGACTGGAGCCAACTTTCCACAGAGGCTTCCCTCCAGAAGGAGAGTTAAAGGACAGAAGTTTAGCAAGAAAGCTGATGGTTCGGATCTGAGCCAAGAGCAAAGGTTGAGGAATGCACATCAACCTTGCTGAGGCAAGCTGCAACCTCAAGGACACAAACAAAAGGTACAAAATCCATCACCAAGCGGATGGGAGTCCCCTCCCCCATGAGAACAGCTTGCAGTATACTCCATACAAACAAGCTAGCAGAGTTCAAATATCCTCCCATTTTATCCCACAGGAGAGACCCTCTAAAAACTGGACCTCCTTCCCCTACTAGGGTGCCATGCCATTCTCCTGCCAGGCATAAACCTGTATAAAACTGAATATATTCTCTACCTTCAATTTTGAACTCCCAACACTCCCCTCCACTCTCAATCCGAGGTCTGGAAACCTGTCCCTCATGGAGTCCAGATTCTTAGACATTTTCTCAAGGGGTGTGACAGCAACAGCATAGGCTTTTGCTGATCTGTGCTGATTCTCTGGCATGGAAGAAAGGAGAGGATGGTCAACCGAGAGGGAATTATACAGGAGTGGCAGTGCCCCAAGGCACAGAGCAGCAGCTGCAGCAGCAGGAATAATAGGGCTCACAACCCTGGGGATATTTTGAAAGGACACTCCCAGTTTCTCTGGGCAACCAGAGGAAGCCAGGCATCTTCAGTGGCAGCCACTGGTGGAACAGATCTGGGATGGAAACGCAGGCCCTGTGAGTAAAGGGTAGGCCAGAGGTGGTACTGGCCTAGGCAGAGTGTGGGGACTAGAATACATGCATGGCAGAGACAGCAGACTCCCAGGGAGGGGCTGGCCCAGAGGACTGCTTTACTGAGCTTCAGACACACCTGGCCCTTAGGGGATCATAGCTGAGACAAAGATGGGCAGCCATAGACTGGAACTGACAGGTGAGTGCCGAGCTCTGACAGCATTTGCCCCAACACAAATGGCAGTTGAGACAGGGCAGTGGCACAGACAGGGCTGAGTTGCTCAAATAGCATCTGATCTGCAGGGAAATATAGCCAGGACAGAAACAAATTCTGCAAAGTTGTTCTGTTCTGTCAGCAACATCAATCAGGGGCAGGTCTGGAACTGAGTGAACCACTCCAGCCCCCATTAAGGTTGTCAGGCCTCACCTCCTCCTGCCAGATAGTGGTAGAGAGTGACAGCCTGGCTGAGGAGATACAGATCTCCCTGTGACTCAGGCAGGCGCAAACCGCTGGAGCATCTGCTCATTGGAGGGAACTGGATCACAGCCCTGCAGGGTTACCAGTGACTGGGTGTGACAGAGGAACAAGGTGGGAAAGGAGGCATCCTTCCCAGACTAATTTATTTGCTGGGTGGGTCTTTCTGACCTCACAGAGCACCAGAGGAAGTCATACTTGAGCTGGGCAGCAGACCACTGCTATCTAGTTGCCAGAGATGTTTTGACTCTCCCAGCAGACCCCTGCTATCTAGTTGCTGGAAACCTTTTGAACTTTTCCACCTGAGACTGGTGCTGACTGGGACAATTGATTTGGACCTCTTGAATTGGGCCAATCACCCTAGGACTATCCAAAGTGGTACCCTCGGTGTGTGGTTGTGGGAAGGTTTGATTCTGTTTTTCCAAGTGTTGCTTGTGGGGGACAGGGTGACTTAATTGCTGGTATTTCTCCACAGCTGAGACTTCAACCCAGAGTAACTGATTCACTAGGGTAAAATAGAGACCAGCTTATAATAAGACAGAGCCACTTAGCCCCACCACACCAAGAAGGTCCCAAGTTTCTCAGGTCATAGCACTATATGGGTCCTTGGCAAAGCTCTAAGGGAAAAGGTAAGACATAAGTCCCAGCTTTTGGGCAAAGGACTATCTAATCACTACTCCTGGAGGCCCCTATTCAACTTCTCCTTATCTGCTCATCTAGCCAAATGGTGTAAAATAATCATGGGGTGGAGTCAGTGGAAAAATTCTGGTAACATGAATAACCAGAGTAGATCAACCCCCTCCCCCAAAGGAATAATTTGGCAGACACAACTGAAGATCCCAGTCATAAACAGATGGCTGAGATGTCAGAAACCAAATTCAGAATTTAGATTGCAAATAAGATCAATAGAATAGAGGTAAAATTGGAATTAGAAATTCAAGGAGCATTTCAAAAGTTGTCTCAAGAATCCAACGAATTCAAAGACAAAAATCACTAAAGATTTTGGCACATTGACAGAAGAATTAGCAGCCCTCAAAGATCTAAGAAATACAGTAGAATCCCTCAGTAATGGAATGGAGCAAGCAGAAGAAAGGATTTCTGACATTGAAGACAAAGCTTTCGAATGCTCCCAAACTTTCAAACAGTAAGAGAAATGGTGAGCAAAATGGATCTCTTAGAGAGCTCTGGGATAATTGGAAGAAAACCAATATTCACCTTATGGGGATCCCTGAAAGTGACAAAGTGGCTTTGCAAGGCGCAGCAGCTGTTCTTCACGAGAGTATGAAAGAGAACTTTCCAGACATGCCAAGAGATCCTGAATTTTAGATAGCAGTTTCAGAACCCCAGCATGACTCAACCCAAATAAGACATCCCCTAGGCACATCATAATTAACTTCACTAAGTTAATATGAAGGAGAAAATTCTGAAAGCAGCCAGATGTAAGAAAACCATAACCTACAAGGGGAAGAATATCAGAATAACTGAAGATCTCTCTTCTGAAACCTTTCAAGCTAGAAGAGAGTGGTCACTGGCTTTTAATATCCTAAAAAAAAATAACTTTTAACCCAAGATCCTGTATCCAGTTAAACTGAGTTTCATTTATGATGGAGAAGTTAATTACTATAATGACATTCACATGTTGAAGAAATCTGCCATAACTAAATCAGCTCTCCAGGATATTCTCAGACCTATCCTCCACCATGACCAGTGCTATCCTCCACCACAAAAGTAAACTCACTCAGAAACTTTTGATCAAATTCCAACTTCCACAGTGGCAAAAGGATTAAAAATTTCCTATGGACTTTCAAAAAGCTCGATACCCAAAATTCTACCAGGCTTATCAATATTCTCAATTAATGTGAATGGCTTAAATTGTCCTCTAAAGAGGCACAGGTTGACTGACTGCATACAAATCTTAGGCCAGATATCTTCTGCAAACAAGAATCTTATCTTACCTTAAAAAATAAATATAGACTCAGAGTGAAGGGATGGTCATCTATATTCCAGGCAAATGGAAAGCAGAAAAAGAACAGGTGTTGCAATTTTATTCACAGATACAATAGGCTTTAAACCAACAAAAGTAAGGATGGATAAAGGTGGACACTTCATATTTGCTAAGGGTAATACTCAAGATGATGAGATTTCAATTATTAATATTTATTCACCCAACCAGAATGTGCCTCAATTTATAAGAGAAACTCTAATGACATGAGCAACTTGATTTCCTCCAGCTCCATAGTAGTCAGAGATTTTAACATTCCTTTAGCAGTGTGGAATAGATCCTCCAATAAGAAGCTAAGCAAAGAAATTTTAGATTTAAACTTAACCATTCAGCATTTGAATTTAATAGACATCTACAGAACATTTCATCCTAACCAAACTGAATGCACATTCTTCTCAGCACCCCATGGAATATACTCAAAAATTGATCACATCTTAGGTCACAAGTCTAACCTCAGCCAATTTAAAAGAATAGAAATTATTCCTTGCATCTTCTCTGACCACCATGGAATAAAAGTTGCACGCAACAATAACAGGAATTTGCATACTCAAACAAAAACATGGAAGCTAAATAATCTTATGCTGAAAGATAGATGGGTCATAGATGAGATTAAGAAGGAAATCACTAAATTTTTGGAACAAAACAACAATGAAGACACAAATTATAAAAACCTCTGGGATACTGCAAAGGCAATCCTAAGAGGTAAATTTTTAGTACTGCAAGCCTTCCTCTAGAGTATAGAAAGAGAGGAAGTTAACAAATTAATGGGACATCTCAAGCAACTGGGAAAGGAAGAACATGGCAATCTCAAACCCAGCAGAAGAAAAGAAATAACCAAAATTAGAGCAAAATTAAATGAAATTGAAAACAAAAGATTTATACAACAGATCAGTAAATCAAAAAGGTGGTTTTTTGAAAAGGTCAATAAAATAGATAAACCTTTGGCTAACCTAACCAAGAAAAAAAAGTGTAAAATCTCAATTTCATCAATCAGAAATGGTAAAGATGAAATGACAAAAGACCCTTCAGAAATTCAACAAATCCTTAATGAATATTATAAGAAACTTTATTCTCAGAAATATGAAAATATGAGGGAAATTGACCAATACTTGGAAGCATGACACCTTCCAAGACTTAGCCAGAATGAAGTGGAAATGTAGAACAGCCCTATATCGAGTTCTGAAATATCATCAAGTATATAAAATCTCCCCAAAAGAAAAGCCTAGGACCAAATGGCTTGGGTCAGAAAACCTTTAAAGAGGATACTAGTACCTGTATTACTCAACCTTTTCCAAAATATAAATAAAGAAGGAATACTACCCAAGACATTCTGTGAAGCAAACATCATGTTGATTTCCAAAGTAGGAAAAGACACAATAAGAAAAGAAAATTACAGACCAATATCACTATTGAATATTGATGCAAAAATATTCAACAAGATCCTAACAAACAGAATCCAACAATACATCAAACAAATTATAAACCATGACAAAGTGAGCTTTATCCTAGGGTCTCAAGGTTGGTTCAATATACATAAATCTATCAATATAATTTAGCACATAAGCAAATTTAAAAATAAAAACCATAGGATTCTCTCAATTGATTCAGAAAAAGCTTTTGATAATACCATAGGATTCTCTCAATTGGTTAAGAAAAAGCTTTTGATAATATCCAGCATCCCTTCATGATCAGAACACTTAAGAAAATGTGTATAGAAGGGACATTTCTTAAACTGATAAAGGCCATGTACAGTAAACTCACAGCCAATTTCATATTGAATGGAGTTAAATTGAAATCATTTCCACTCAGATCAGGAACCAGGCAAGGTTGCCCACTGTCTCCACCACTCTTTAACATTGTAATGGAAGTTTTAGCTATTGGAATTAGGGAAGAAAAGGCATTCAAGTGTATCCATATAGGGTCAGAAGAGAACAAACTTTCAGTCTTCGCAGATGATTAACCCAATACAAATGACAATCTCTCTCTCTCTTTTTTTTTTTTTTTGCAGTTTTTGGTTAGGACCAGGATTGAACGTGCCATCCATGGCATATGGGGCCAGTGGACTGCTCCTTGAGCCACAGGCACTGCCCTTGATTTGAATGTTTATCTGGAAAACACCAAGGATTCTACTACAAAACTCTTAGAAGTGATCAAGGAATACAGCAGTGTCTCAGGTTACAAAATCAACACTCATGAATCTGTAGCCTTTATATATACCAACAATAGCCAAGCTGAAAAAACAGTCAAGGACTCTATTCTGTTCACAGTAGTGCCAAAGAAGATGAAATATCTGGAAGTTTACCTAACAAAGGACGTGAAAGATCTCTATAAAAAGAACCAAGAAACTCTAAGAAAAGAAATAGTTGAAGATGTTAACAAATGGAAAAACATACCATGCCCATGACTGGGAAGAATCAACATTGTTAAAATGTCCATACTACCCAAATCAATATACAATGTTAATGCAATCTTGAATAAAGCTCCACTGTCATACTTTAAAGATCTCAAAAAAAAAAAATACTTCGTTTTGTATGGAATCTGAAAAAACCTTGATTAGCCAAGACATTACTCAGAAATAAAAACAAAGCAGGAGGAATTAGGCTATCAGACCTCAGACTATACTACAAATCGATAGTGATCAAAACAGCATGGTACTGGCACAAAAACAGAGAGGTAGATGTATGGAACAGAATAGAGAACCAAGAGATGAACTCAGCTACGTACCATTATTTGATCTTTGACAAGCCAATTAAAAACATTCAGTGGGGAAAAGATTTCCTATTTAATAAATGGTGCTGGGTGAACTGGCTGGCGACCGGTAGAAGACTGAAACTGGACCCACACCTTTCACCATTAGCTAAGATAGACTCTCACTGGATTAAAGATTTAAATGTAAGACAGGAAACTATAAAAATACTAGAAGAAAATGCAGGGAAAACTCTTGAAGGAATTGGCCTCAGCAAATATTTTATGAGGAGGGCTCCCTGGGCAATTGAAG
>CAUYON010125186.1:0-15162 GCA_963573935.1 Arctocebus calabarensis
GCGCTCCACCTAGACCATCCCATGGCCAGGTACCCGCGTCCCACCCACGCCTATGAAGCCCACCGGCGAGGTGCTGCTCACCCGGGATGGAGGCCGCCTCTTCCAGGCGCTCCACCTAGACCATCCCATGGCCAGGTACCCGCGTCCCACCCTCGCCCATGAAGCCCACCGGCGAGGTGCTGCTCACCCGGGATGGAGGCCGCCTCCACCAGGCGCTCCACCTAGACCATCCCAGGGCCAGATACCCGCGTCCCATCTCGCCCACGTCTGGCACCCGAGGCAGTTTCCCAGATCCTCTTGTCCCCTCCTGAGGCTGTGTACCTGGAAAAACTGACCTCGGGTGAGACCAGTGTGCGTGACCCTAGAGCCCTACCCAAGGGAATTCTTGTGGACACCAAATTTTATTAATTCCCAAGAACGCTTTTCACTCTGCCCAACCCCGAGGTCCTGGAATAGAACAAAGGAACTTGGAAAGAAAAACTAAAATTAAAGGTGTACATCAAAGGGACAATATTCTTATTTTAGGTTTATAGCTATGAAAACAGTTTTAATTTGTTTGAAATATCGGAAGCCAACCTTCTGAAAATCTGAGTTCTTTTATTTCCTTTTTGTACAGGATGATAGTGGCCTGTGTTTCCAGTCATCTCAAAAAAGCAGGAGATGGTGCTAAAACATTTATCATCTTTCTTTGCCATTTACTTAGAGGACTTGATGCAATTACAGACAGAGAAAAGGATTCTTTGATGTCTGAGAATTCTCAAACTCATAGAAGGCATTGGAAAAACTGTTGTCAGTGGAAATTTATTTCCCAAACTCTTCTGACGTTTCAGACACAAATATTAGACTGTATCATGGACCAGTACTTAAGTAGACACTTTCTGTCTATCTTTTCTTCTGTTAAAGAGAGAACATTGTCTAGGAGTTCTCTAGAACGGCTCTTAGAAGCATACTTTTGTGGAAGAGTGGGAAGAAATAATCAGAAATTTATTTCGCAATTGATGTGTGACTATTTTTTCAAGTGTATGATTTATAAAAGTGGGATTGATGTATTTGAGTTAGTGGATGACTCTTTTGGAGAGTTGAATGTGGGTGTCACTGGCCTTCCTGTTTCAGATTCCAGAATAGTGGCTGGTCTTGTGCTTCACAGAGATTTTTCTGTGTACTGCCCAGCAGATGGTGACATAAGAACAGTGATAGTAACAGAAACTCTTAAGCCTCTTTTTTCAACTTCTGGATCAGAGTTTATTCTAAATTCAGAAGCACAATTTCAAACATCTCAATTTTGGATTATGGAAAGGACAAAATCAATAATGAAACATTTACATAGTCAGAATGTAAAATTGCTGCTATCTAGTGTTAAACAACCAGATTTAGTTATTTATTATGCGAGACTGAGTGGCATATCAGTGGTAGAGTGTCTGTCATCAGAAGAAATTTCTCTTATCCAGAGGACCAGTTGTCTTGCTCCATTTGTGAAGAGTCCACAAGGCTCTTCACAGTGTGAAATCTCTAACACCACTTTGATGAAATTTTGTAAACCCCTAATCCTCAGATCCAAAAGGTATGTTCATCTTGGCTTGACTAGCACATGTGCATTTATGCCACACTGCATAGTTCTTTGCGGACCAGTGCAAGGTCTTATTGAACAACACGAAGGTGCTTTACATGGAGCATTTAAAATGCTCCGGCAGTTATTTAAAGACCTTGATCTAAATTACATGACACAAGCCAGTGACCAGAATGATGCATCAAGCCCTCTTATATATAAGAATAGCAGAGAAAGTAATCAGTTACAAGAACATGGTAATGGCTCACTCCAAAGATCGTGCCCGAACACAGTTGTAAAGAACAAAAATAAATTTGAAAAAGCTCAAACATATTTAAAAGTAATTTCAAATGTAGAATTAGAAACATATATTCCATGTTCAACAGTAAAACTGACACCAACAAATACATTCCAAAGAGATCAAACACTCAGATGTTTATCTTTGGAAAAATACGGGACAGTTGATGACTATGAACCATTAACTGAGAGCAATTCCACTGCTAATTCTACAACAGAAAACACTAGAATAGACATTTCTTGCGAAAATTTAGAAATTACTGGAAAGGGGAGCATGTTACCAATGAGATGTAAGTTACTGGATATGTGTCCTTACCAGAGTTACCATTCCTCAGCTGTGCCAGCAGGTTGTGTTTTGCCAGTAGGTGGTAATTTTGAAATCTTGTTACATTATTATCTTCTCAATTATGCCAAGAAATGCCAGCAATCAGAAGAAATGGTGGTTAGTACGATAATAGCTAATGCACTTTTAGGCATTCCCAAAATCCTTTATAAATCTAAGAAGGGAAATGACAGCTTTCCACAAGTATACATAAGAGCTCTCCAAGCACTGCAAACCAGTCAACCCATGGTAAGCGGTCAGAGAGGTTTGGAATCAGTAACTGGCAAATACCAGCTACTAACTTCAGTTCTTCAGTGTTTGACAAAAATATTAACCATTGATTTGGTAATCAACATTAAGAGACAACCTCAGAAAGTTCAGGATGAAGATTCAGAAGATGAACTATAACATCAGAATTTTTTTATTAATCGAACTTTTTTCTTTCGAGACAGGGTTTTGCTCTGTCACCCAGGCAAGAATGCAGTTGCATCATTCAAAATCACTGTAACCTCAAACTCCTAGACTCAAGGGATCCTCCTGCCTCAGCCTCCCAAGTAGCTGAGGGTATAAGCATTCTCCTCCATTTTCAGCTACTTTTATATTTTTTTGTAGAGATGGAGTCTTTGCAAGTCTTTACAAGAAGTACACTAAAGGCCACTAGGCCATTCAAATGGAAATACTAAATTATTTTATGGAACAAAACTAATGAGGAAACCCTTCAGGTGGGAGCAGTTAAGATTTAGTTAAGTGACAGCAGTTGGAGTTTCTACTCGGAGGGAGAATTGATGCAGGACATTCAGCGCCCTAGCCAGCTCACCGGGGCTGGCGGACCTGCCGCCGCCTCCTTGGAGGTGTTGGTGCTGCAGCAGCCAGCTGAAGAACCAGCGGGCTGGATGACAGGCAAGGAGGGGGACCTCCAACCCCCACCAGAGGCTGTAATAGCCAAAAAGGCTGGACAGTTGCCGAGGAGACGCCTGTGCCTTAGTGTCTCCTTCACTTTACACTTAGGACTAAATGCCGAACCCCCATTTCCTATGCCTAGGTCAATCTCTTGTGAATTTCCTAGGCCTCAATTGCATGAAAGGACTGTATCCATTCATTCATTCACTTTGCTCCCGGCTGAAGGGACTGTGTTCATTTGTTTCCTGGCCAAGGAACCGATACACCTATATATACCCTGAGACTAAAGGCCTAAAGGAGGAGACGGGGAAAGACCGGGAGAGAAACGGAGAGAGCTTCTTTCTCCACACTAGAATTATCTCCCTCTACCAGGAGCTTTAGTGTTTTCTGTATTCTTTTCTGTAAATAAATTCTGTCTTACCACTGGGGGGTGGGGGGGTAAATAATGTAATAAAGAATAATAAAATACATGTATTTAGAAAAAAAAAAAAACCAAATGTCTGTTAAAAGAATAAATGAAGGCAGTCTTCATCCTTCCTAAATACCACCTTTATTGGCAATAATATTTTTCTTTTCTTATCACACCAGCCTTTTGTACCACAAATAGTAAAGGACAAGTTACAATTAACCACAAACTAGATTTCTCCCTGTGAAATGAATTCATTTGGACTCACAGACAGTCACAGGTGGAAGGAATTTTGGAAATCATCAAAACTTGTGGTCTCCGGCTGTGCTTCATCCTTCCACCTTGGGGTGAGGAAGAACCTATACTTAGCTTCAATCACAGTAACTCAGCTCTCACCTGTTTTATCTTAGCCTTTCTTAAGTAAAATCTGAAAATCATGGAATCTGAAACCCTCCCATTTCATAGATAAGGGGATGGCAGCTAAAAGATGCAGAGCTGTGGCTAAAAAACAGCTTTGCTGACACTTTCCCCAAAGTTTGTCCTAACACATCAATCATCTCCTAATCTAAAGTCTGTTTTTTAAGTCACTGCTATGTAGAGCTGCCAGATAAAACACCAGATGTCCAATTAAATTTGAATTTCAGATAAACAACTACAAAAAATGTTTAGGATAGGTATATTTCAAATACAGCTGCACTTGTCCAGCTGTCCAAACACCTGGGTCCATAAACACTCCATTGTAGAAGTTGTTACAGAATCTGTGTTTTCAGTGTATTGCTATCAAGAGACTATTCCTGAACCCTCAGTTTGAACTGTGAAAACCCAATTCATAAATCAGAGCCTTAAATGTGCTCTCATGGACTAAGTTAGGATCAAACAGCCATTATTTCAACAATCCTGACCACCCATTAGAGTAAAATTAGGCATTTCTCTTTCAAAGGGGAAGGCACAGTTGGTCAGTGTTATCTTAACTGTAACACCTGTACATGTTTACAATTTAGTAGATCACGTGGATTCGTCCATTTGGGACTGATAAGAATATGTGTCTGTTTTATGAATCTGTGTTATTGACTTTTGGGGCCAAAAGGACAACCAAACCATAAATCATCAACCGCTTTCTTTTCTTTTTTTCTTTCTTTTTTTTTTTTTTTTTGCAGCCATCATTGTTGTTTGGTGGGCCCAGGCTGGATTCAAACCCACCAGCTCAGGCGTACGTGGCTGGTGCCCTAGCCGCTTGAGCCACAGGCACTGAGCCCATCAACTGCTTTCTTAGACATCAAACTACTTTTCTTCTCAGTTAAACTATCTCTTCACTTCTGATTCCATTCAATAAAAAGCTCCATTACAAATTCCACTTGCCAAACATAGTGCTAGACGTAGAAATAAATAAAGTATGGTCCTCTCCTTGATGTGTCCACATTTAGAAAGGAAGACAATCACGAAAACTATAATTCAGTGTGCTGAATGCTATAAAGGGGTAAATATGAACCTCTAAGAGCATAGGAGAGGCAGATTAGACAGAAGTGGGAGTTAGACAAAGAAGTGAAAGTAAGGTGCATCCACAGGGACAGGACAACTTGATCCCAGGCTCAATGTCATGAAATGTCATAGTGCACTCAAAGAACTATCAATAGGTTGGCATTGCTCACATGTAAAGTTCAAGAAGAAGAAGGAACATGACAACTTAATCAAAAATCTAGGTTGACATTATAAGATAAAACATAAAACCACTAGAAATGCTTTAGAGGGGAAAGCAGCACAGGATTTGCATGAAGTTGACCAAGGGCAGTATGGAAAGAGATGGAGGGTGGAACGAAGTTCAGGGATGGTGAAAACATGCAAAGCCTGGTATCAAAGAGCAATGCATGGTCCATATAGAAAGTAGTGGTGGTCTCGGCTAAGATGATGAGGATGGGAAAGAGGAGATGGGTTTGAGAAATATTTAGGATTCAAATAGGCAAGATATGGTGGCTGGTTGTATTTGAATGATAAGAGAAGGCTGATACCCAGTTGTCCAGCATAATGACTAGATGTGTAAAAATTCTACCAAATTAGACATGACCTTGCCTTTACACTCAGACAATAATCATGTCCATTTTTTTTATCATCATATATTGAAGTATACGAATATTTGTATGCTTGTTTAGTGGCAGTCTTCCCCTCTAGACAGAAAACACAGTGGGGTAGGACCATGTCTGGTCTTGCTCATCCTGGTAGCACCAGCACCAGCACCAGCACTGGGAGTAGCGCAGAGCAGGCACTCAATAAATAGCCGTCAAAAAATACAACCTAAGAAAGGGACTATCAGGAAGAAAAGACACTTTAATGAGTTCCTTTTTGGACATGGTGAGTTGGAAGTAACTACAAAAGTCCAGGTAAAAATAACTAGGAGGCAGCTGGAAATGAGTCTGAAACTTGAAGAATAGATTAGGTTTGTGCTATGGTTTGGATATTTGACCACTCAAACTTCATGTTGAAATTTGAGCCCCAGTGTTGGTAGTGGGACCTAAAGGGAGGTGTTTGGGTCATGGGGATGCAGCTCTCATGAATGGCATAGTGCCACTCTCAGACTCTGCTAGGTCCCATGAGACCTGATCCTTAAAAAGAGCCTGGGACCTCTCTCCCATCTCTCTCTTGCTTCCTTTCTTGCCACATGATCTCTGTGCACTCTGGCTCTCCTTCACCTTCCACCATGAGTGGAGGCAGAGCAGCCCAACGCCCTTACCAGAGGCAGATGCTGGCACCACATTTCTTCTACAGCCTTTAGAACCATGAGGCAAATAAACCTCTTTTCTTTATAAATTACCTAGCCTCAGGTATTCCTTTATAGCAATGCTAAACAGACTAAGTTTGGATATAAAAACTGGAGCATTAACCAGCACATAATAAAGCATGAAAATAAGCATGACGGAAACAGACCCCAGTGGAGTTGAACATATAATTGGATTGATTTACTTCCATCTCCTTCTTAGTCATTTTTGATTTCTCCAAGTACACTCTTTTCATATCCTGGACTGCTCACAAGGCTGGCTTATGACACAACCCCAGGGAACATATTTCTGTGTTGTCTTCTGGGGGGACATACTTTTGTCTTCATGATTTGTCCAAGGTGACATCATCTTCTTATACTATAATATCTTCCCCCCATCAATAACGCAGATCTCTCACTCTCAAGTTCTTTGAATGGCCTATGAATTAATGGAAATCCTCTTCCATAAAATCTTCCTGCCATAGACCACAGAATAGCAACTACCTTGAATATCTTGACCATCACATAGCAAATCACTACTCCACTTAATCAAAATACGGAAATCTTGGCTCGGCACCTGTGGCCCAACGGGCTAAGGCACCAAACACGTACACCTGAGCTGGCGGGTTTGAATCCTGCCGGGGGCCCACCAAACAAGGACAGCTACAATCAAAAAATGGCCAGGCGTTGTGGCGGGCGCCTGTAGTTCCAGCTACTTGGGAGGCAGAGGCAAGAGACTCGCTTGAGCCCAGGAATTGGAGGTTGCTGTGAGCTGCGATGCCACAGCACTCTATCCATGGTCACAGCCAGCTTGAGGCTCTGTCTCAAAAAAAAAAAAAAAAAATGGAAATCTTACTTCCTGGGTCCCCCCCCCAATTTAAGACCTTTGTTTGTTGTCTTCCCTTAAAACCCAATTAAGCCTGTTTTATTGTCTGTTGCTATTTGGTTTATTGCTTCTGTCTTACTGTCTTATGTGTTCAGCCCAGCAGTGACCTGGGTGCCCTTACCTGGCGCCTGTAGCAACCAGGAAAAGGACAGCTGCTACACCATGAACTGGGAGTTCCCTAAGCAGGGACTTTACCCAATGGCCCAGGTCCAACAGACAAAGGAAGGAAAAGTGTTGTAAATTCATACACACAGAGTTTCTTTCTCTTGACTCAGGGAGACGATACTGTACTAGCCTTTTTTTTGAGACAGAGTTTTACTTTTTGCCCTTGGTAGAGTGCAATGGCATCATAGCTCACAGCAACCTCAAACTTGGGCTCACGCAATTCTCTTGTCTCAGTCTCCAGAGTAGCTGGGATTACAGGCACCCACCACAACACACAGCTATTTTTAGAGACAGAGTCTCACTCTTGCTCATGCTGGTCTTGAACCTGTGAGCTCAAGCAATCCACCTGCCTCAGCCTCCCAGAGTGCTGGTATTACAGGCGCGAGCCACTGCACCTGGCCTTATATCAACCTTTTAGTGGGACAGATAGGTGCCGCCTTGAGCCAATTTCTCAAGGCCTTTTTATTGGGGTTTTGGATGTATATACAAAGTAAACAAGTGAGACAGTATCAGTTTCATGTTTCAATTAAACAGGCAGTCTTTTGTTAAGGGAAGACAGCTATCAGGGTGAAGGACAGTGGAGCACTAAACTACAGCTCAAAAGTAGTTGACACTATGGTAGGGTTTTAACGAGGGAAAGTTACAGCCTACGACTTGTCATTTGCGTTTTAGCTTTATTTGTATCTTGTCTCTAAACTGCTGATGTCTATCTAGACATTTCCCAGACTAACTTCTCATCTACTCTCTGCTGCTCAAGTCCTCTGGAATGCCAGCCTACACTAGCTTATATACACAGGTGCCTACCCTGAGGAAATCACAGGCTATGACAGGTATAGTGGTAGGACAGTGTGGATTTTCTAGCATAGTTCTGTTGAAAATATTTACCCTATAATCAGGTGGTATGCTGAACTATGCATTTCAGCTCAGATATTGTTGTTAGGGTAGGAATGCTAGGAAGATTGCCTGGTATTGACAATTAGGCACTTAATACATGCTTTTTAGAAATAATAACAAAAAGTAAATGTTAGCTTCTAAAGTCTTAGCTTTGTCTAAAACTCACAGAGCCTCTTTATAATGCTAAAGGTCAGCATTACATATATCTTGTATTTATAATCTATATGACAATATAGTAACTTTTAGATAAAGGATCAGTTAGGAATAAATTTATCTGTGAACTACAGAAAGCCTGATTAACAATATCTTTTCCCTCCTCATAACAAGTTTAGAGACAGATGGTCTTAACTAGCATAGTAGCTACACAGTCACCATCACAAAGGGCCTGTGGGCTCCTCCTCCTTGTCCTCTCTGCATTCTTAGTTACATGGGCTTTTGTCCTCTAATTTGCTATTCTATAGACAGTGGTGGCGGTTCCACCTCCAATCTTCATGTTCTCAGGAAGAAGGTGGCAAGAGGCATAAGGGAGACAAGAAATTTGTTGATCACAACGGTTCTCAACCTGTGGTCACAACCCACAGGAACTGTATTAAAGGGCTGTGGCATTAGGAAGGTTGAGAACCACTGATTTAAGACTTTTTCATTTTATTCAGAAAGGGAAGCCTTCACTAGTTATTTCACCAACCTCTCATTAATCATTTCCACCTGCAAGGGGACAGAGAGATGGAGTTGTGTTTTTTTTTTTTTCTTCAGGGTAACAAAGAGATTTTATTTAGGAAAAACAAAAAGAAAGTATAGATCACTTTCTCACATCTTTTTCAAAGAGATAGAAATGAAAAGGTCTGCAGGGGTATAAATACTCCCTCCATTTGAAATTGGCTACAAGTCTTACATTGGTCTCTCTGGCAGCAGTGCTCTTTTCTATTGGTCACTGATTGTCTCTTTAACTGCTGCTTGAAGCTGTAGAAGGAAAGCTGGCCACTGACAAGGGAAAAGCCCGCTTACTGAAATTGTGTAGGAAGGCTAGAAAAGGCTACCAGCTTTTAGATGGCTAATAACAAAGTTCTTTATTTCCAGCTGTCTTATATACCCAGCTGGTCACGTACACACTATTAGTCTTACTTTTACAATTGTCCTAAACAACATATAGTTAATCATGATTAACTTCTTCTCAGGTGCCTGCTAGTCTACTGATTAACTGATTCAAAGAATTCAAAGGTTTAAGAAAACAATCACCATGACCATACATCACTGGTCTCCTAAGATCAGATTACTCACACGACCACTTGAAAGTAGGGGCATAATATTCTCATGATCTTCAAAGACCATAACGTTATGGGAGGCAATTATTTGTTTTTCTCACCAGAGCCATTATTCTGGAGACCATAAGGTGATCGATGCTGTTTTGCAAGCATCCGCTTCTGGGTTGTGTCATCGGGAGTGGAGTGTTCTGCCCCAAAGCCCCTGAGCTTAACAGTCACAGAATTGTGTTTCAGAAGTTAGATATTAACTCCAGAACTTCTACTTTAACAATTCTGTTGACCAAAGCTACCAGGCTCAATAGAACACATGACCTGGGAGAAACAAAACTGCTCTTTCCCCAAAACTTATAATGGCTGATAATATGTGGGCCTTCTTCCCACATTTAACAAAGAGAAATTTTATTTAAGAAAAACAAAGAGGGGGGTGCCTGTGGCTCAAAGGAGTAGGGCGCTGGCCCCATATGCCGGAGGTGGCAGGTTCAAACCCAACCCTGGCCAAAAACTGCAAAAAAAAAAAAAAAAAAAAAACAAAGAGAAAGTATAGAGCACTTCCAAAGAGAGTTGGAAGTGAGTCCCTCTTATGAAGAAGAAAAGAGAGACCGAGTTTGTAGCTCTTACAGCTCCTATGGCAAAGCTAGGCAAAAGAAATGAGAGAAACAAAATTGGGAACTGCCAATCAAGAACTTTATACTTAACAATAAATCTAAACCACATTATTACATCTGCATGTTTCCTAAAATCCTGTGAACAGTTTATCTTAAGCTAATTAACTTATGGTGAGGTTGATTTCTATTTGCATAATTCTTGTAACGATGTTATTTAAAAATTTTCTGTTCTGCAATATATGAACATTATCTTCCTCCTTAATATGGTCTATTTCATCAAAATGAGCACGAAAATGATTGAAAATATTTCTAGATGCTAGTTCAAGTAATTGAGTGAATAAGATATATTTTTGGTCATATATTATTTATTAAATTAGTTCCTAAATTTTCCCTAGTGGTGGCAAGAATCTCTTTGGCTAGAAAACAGCAGTACCAAAGGTAATTTTACCTCTCTTTCTGTATTTTTGCTCTAGTGTATTCATAAATTGGAGATGGTGCAAATGCAAAGTCAAAGAATGGGTTTTGTGGGAGGCCTTTTTCACTGAGAAGTGTTTTGTCTCCACCTGGTGGACGATCGTAACTTTGCAATGTTAGTAGCAACTCTCCAATGAGTGGGTACTCTCCAGTGAGCGGGACTTGTAAAGGATCCAATTCCCAGTCCCTCTTAGGCCATTTTATAGTTGAATGATGGTTAATAACCAGTGAGTTAGAAGAAGCTCTAAACCAGTGAATACTGGACAATCATTCCTTGTTTTAGACTGTCATAAAGTACAGAAGCAATCTATGTAGGTAAACTATATAATCTTCCAAAGGTTCTTTTATACTTTCCAGAGCAGAAATAATCAAATAGTTGCTAGCAATGTAAAAAAATTTAAATCCAAATGAGGCAGAACACGCTGAGCAAAAAGACACACACACAAATTATCACGTGACCCTAGGCAAAACTGTCAAATCCAGTCCACCTTCATATCCTCAGGTTCTGTATCCACAGATACAACTACCCAGACATAAAATATTCAGAAAAAAAGTATATATATGTACTTTTATTATATCTATATATAAAGTATTTTATTTATAATAAATACTTAGTTTGCATTTCTCCGATACAAATGATCTCTGGTGTACTTCCACATACATTCTGACCATTGCCTATATCTTCCTTAATGAAACATCCATGGGTATTCAAGTCTTTTACCACATTTTTACCAGACTGTGTTCTCATTACAATTTTAAGAGTTTCTTATGTATTCTTAAATATAAATCCTTTGTCTGATTAATGTACTGCAAATATTTCCTTCCAGTCAATAACTTGTTTGCAGTGTGTTGCTTTTCAGGTTGCTTTCAATATTTTATTGTGGTTTTTGACAGTTTCACAATGACCTTTTCAAGTGTACTTTTATTTTCATTTATCCTAATTGGGATTTGCAGAGATTCTAACTCAATATTTCTTCATAAAAGTTGAAAAAATTTGACCATTGTTTCTTCAAACGTTTTATTTCTGCCTTATTTTCATCCTGTTAGCCTCCTGGACATGTGTTGTTAGTTTCTTTTGATATTTTTCTTCAAGTACATGTGTTGTTAGTTCTTTTGATATTTTTCCATAGGACTCTGAGAGTCTAGTTTTTCTTTAATCTCCTTTCTTTTTTAGATTGTGTAATTAATTTTTCACTCTGACTGATCAAAGTCATAAAGATTGTGTAATTTAAATTGGTCGGCCTTCAAATTCACTGATACTTTCTTCTGACATCTCCAACCTGTTAATTTTATCCAGTAGATTTTTCATTTATTTTTCAGTTATTGTCATAACATTTTTCTTTATACTTTCCATTTCTCTTTTTTTATTGCTTCACTCATTAAGATATTTTCTTTATATCCTTCAACATATGCATAATAACTGCTTTAAAACTTTTGCAAAGTTCAACCTTCAGGCTACGTCAAGATTTGTTTTTCTTGACTACTTTTTTTCCTTACCATGGGACTCATTTATATATTTCTTTCCCTATCTAGAAATTTTTGACTACATACCCCATATTATAAACATCCATGGGTATTCAAGTCTTTTATGAGATTTTTACTAGACTGTTCTCATTACAATTTTAAGAGTTTATGTATTCTTAAATATAAATCCTTTGTCTAATTAATGTACTGCAAATATTTCCTTCCAGTCAATAACTTGTTTGCAGTGTGTTGCTTTTCGGGTTGCTTTCAATATTTTCTCTTTATTGTGGTTTTTGACAGTTTCACAATGACCTTTTTAAGTGTATTTTTATTTTCATTTATCCTAATAAATGAAAATCTCTATCATTAGAGGTTAAATCTCTATACATTATAATGAATGTACATTGTATCTTTCTCCAAAAGTGATTTTTGTTCCAGTAGGTATTCTGATTATTAATTGGTTACTTTCAACTTACATAACCTTGGTTTTATGCTTTGTTAGTGTAGATCTGGGTAAATTCCAAAGTATTTTCAGGTCCTTTTAATGTGGCAGGGCTCATGGCTCAAATGCTGTCTCTTTTGTGGATCTTGTTGAGGCTTGATTTTAATCTGTATTTTGGAATGTGGATGCTTACTTATATATGAGAGCAAAAACAAGGCAAAGTATTGCCTTATTCAGCGTCAGCCAGGAAAGGGCATCTTGGGAAACTCGAATTTTCTTGCCACTCTGTACATATCCACAAATAATCACAAAAGTGCTGTATTAATTTGGGAGTTACAAATAAATGTCAGCAAGCAAATTTGCAAACATGGAATCCATGAATAATGAGACTTTTTTTTTTAGATAGCATAATAACATTTTAATGCTTTAAGAAGGTTAAAAATTAGTATAACTACGTTGATGGAATTTTCCCTAAATATAAACCAAAGATAAATAAGAACTAATGATAACTTGCTAATTTGGAGTCATCATTATAATAATTCAGCAAAAGTACTAAAATCCAATGAAACCTTTAAGTTTCTTGAATTTAAAAGCCCCAGTTGGCAACAAATGAGGTTTGTGCTTTGTGTTTTTTTTTTTCCTTATTTTTTAAAAAACCAATAGCTTAATATACCTTAGCTGTACGACATTGCAGAAGTAAACTTCATGGGTCTTGGTTTTCTCATCTAAAAAATGAAAAGACGTATTTCTGAGGTCCCTCCAGATCTAAAATTCTATTTATTTAGTAGCTGTTTGGCTTTTAGATGCTATCTCGTCTTCCTTTCGAATTTTTTCTTTTCTTTTCTTTTTTTTTTTTGAGACAGAGCCTCAAGCTGTCACCCTGGATAGAGTGCCGTTGCATCACAGCTCACAGCAACTTCCAATTCCTGGGCTCCAGCGAGTCTCCTGCCTCTGCCTCCCAAGTAGCTGGGACTACAGGTGCCCGCCACAACACCCGGCCATTTTTTGGTTGCAGCCATCATTGTTGTTTGGCGGGCCCGGGGCTGGATTTGAACCCGCCAGCTCAGGTGTATGTGGCTGGTGCCTTAGCCTGTTGAGCCACAGGAGCCAAGACTCCTTTCAAATTTTCTATTTCTAATCTCTATATCCTGAAAAAAATCTAAAAGCCAACTCTATTAAATCATTAAAAAATAAAAGACATTCTAGGGCGACACCCGTGGCTCCAAGAAGGTGCCAGCCCCAAATGCCAGAAGTGGCGGGTTCAAACCCAGCCCCAGCCAAAAACTGCAAAAAAATAAAATAAAATAAAAGACATTCTAATTAAAGACTCGAGATCTTTTCTAAATAATGTGCATACATGTTCTGGCAATGGAAGAAGTGTATACACTTAAGACCCTAAATCCTAATTATAGTCCAAAATGGTATGTAAAATTAGTTGTACATCCTAACAGAGAAAGTAAAAAACAATCATAAGACCTTATTAAGACTATGTAAATCAAGTATCTGGCCTACGATATCATGTACCTAAAAATAAACAAGAATAACAGCATCTTCCCTGGGACTTTCATTGATCCAATGCAGAGATAACAGAGAAAGACACATAGTTAGAAAGAAGCTATTATTAAAAAGCCTTATAAAAATATACAAGCAAATTAATTGTTGACTTATTTTGTTTATTAAATTAAAATTATACCATGTATAAAATAACTATATATATGCAGAGGGATTTAATGTATCACAATATGTACAATTATCTTTACAAAGCAGGATACAAGTTACAATGATTATGACTATAAAATTTATATTAAAACATTTCCCGTAAGTGATTTATTTAGCTGTTTTTGTTCGAAGTCGTCGTTTGAGAATCTGGTGATCACTCTCCTTCAATTTTGGGTCCATTAGAATCTGAAATTAACAATTTTAGTTTTTCAGAAATTATTAAATGAAAATAAAATGAAAGTTTGTTTATAATGAATAAGATATATTCATGTACTTAATAATGGAAATAATTTTTCTTTTCTTACTAAGACTTTTCTGGAGAAGAATATAATGGAAATAATTTTTATACTCAGATTATAGGCATACCATCTTCCATAACAATTTATGCTTAAGGCTGGGCACGGTGGCCATGCCTGTAATCCTAAAGTCTAGGAGGCCGAGGTGGGCAGATTGTCTGAGCTCAGGAGTTCAAGATTAGTGTGAGCCAGAGTGAGACCTCATCTCTAAAAATAAATAGCCGGGCATTGTGGTGGGAACCTGTAGTCCTAGCTACTGGGAAGGCTGAGGCAAGAGAATTGCTTACGCCCAAGAGCGTGAGGTTGCTGTGAGCTGTGACAGCACTGCACTCTATCAGGGTAACTGAGAGAGACTCTATGAGACTCTTATCTCCAAAAAAAAAAATATATATATATATATATATTTTATATATAAAATATTTATATATACACATACATATACATATTTTATGTATAAAATATTTATATATACACATAGATATACATTCTTTAAAAAATAAATTCTTTAAAAATATATATTTTACTTCGCAGATGATATGATTGTATATTTGGAAAACACCAGGGATTCTACTACAAAACTTTTAGAAGTGATCTAGGACTACAGCAGTGTCTCAGGCTACAAAATCAACACCCATAAATCTGTAGCCTTTATATATACCAACAATAGCCAGGCCGAAAAAACAGTCAAGGACTCTATTCCTTTCACAGTAGAGCCAAAAAAGATGAAATATTTGG
>CAUYON010125188.1:0-20911 GCA_963573935.1 Arctocebus calabarensis
GTGCCTGTAGTCCCAGCTACTTGGGAGGTGGAGGCAGGAGACTCGCTTGAGCCCAGGAATTAGAGGTTGCTGTGAGCTGTGATGCCACAGCACTCTATCCAGGGTGACAGCTTGAGGCTCTGTCTCAAAAAAAAAAAAAAATAAGAAAAAGAATATTCTTAAGTAAAACTAACAATTGTTTTTATTTATTTATTATTATTATTATTTTTTTTTGAGACAGAGCCTTAAGCTGTCACCCTGGATAGAGAGTCGTGGCATCACAGCTCACAGCAACCCCCAATTCCTGGGCTTAAGTGAGTCTCCTGCCTCCGCCTCCCAAGTAGCTGGGACTACAGGCGCCCGCCACAATGCCCAGCCATTTTTTTGGTTGCAGCCGTCATTGTTTTGTTTGGCGGGCCTGGGCTGGATTTGAACCCGCCAGTTCAGGTGTACGTGGCTGGCGCCTTAGCCCTCTGAGCCACAGGTGCCGAGCCTAACAATTGTTTTCAAACTGTGGGGGCAAGGTGGTGACCAATATAATGATTACTACTGCAGTTTGGTGCTACTGTTTTGATTTTTGCAATTTTACCTACCATTGTTTTTGCACCATCCATGCAAAAAGTCAACAGGGTGAAAGAAGGCAAACAATGCCTTAGTATTGTGAAAATAGTTTTGACCTTATAGGCCCCTGGGACCATGGTTTACAAGTGGGTGGATGAATGAATATAAAGAAGGCCCCAGCGACCCAGTTTAGGTTCCTGTGACAATGCTGCCTGGGCACTGGCCCTCCTGGTCTGAAATCCATCCTGAGCACTTTCTTCATGGCTTCCTCTCCCTTTTTTCCTTCACTCTCAGCCTTCCCAGTTGCTTCCTCACATTGCTTCCTTACACCCACATCCCACATCTAACATCTGGTTTTTGGTTCAACCCCTGTTTTGTTAAGGTAGGCCTTAACATAATCCTTGTTGGAACTCAATTTCCTAGCTTTATTTTGTTATTACTTCTTGGACTCGGCTTTGGGTTTGTTGTCCTCAGGCCCCAGGATCAGGGGTCTACTCTTCCCGACCACTATGAGGTGGACTGCCAGGTGACCCTCTCTCTGGATCTGTGTTTTGCATTTGTGAGGAGGAAAGGAGGGGAGAGTTAGAGAGATTAAGAATTTGCTACAAATTGATATTGTTTAGCAATATACCTAACTTTAAAAGTAAACACATCTGTTTTGTTGTTTTACATCTTGTAAGATAAGATGAAATATTTTGCTCTTGCAGGTAAAGATAAAAATGTCTTCATATGGTCAATGAACATAAGCTAAATACCTAATATATTGCAGTTTTAAAAATGTACGTTCATCTATTTTTCTTCCATTAGTACTCGCTGAATATGCGTCAGGAATTCATCCAAGTACGAGACCTTGGCAAATGTACCATTTAAATATGAAAGTTGGAGTCAGATATACACAGGACAAGGTATCATTTTCTGAAAATAGCTTTCAGCAAATAGCAAATTAATTTAGAAGAAAATTAACATGACTTTCAAAGAGGTCTTTTCTAATGTGTAACTCATTTTTATCATTTCAAAAGAAATGCTTTCTTCTTTCATTCCTCTACTACTTTTCTTAGCATTCTTGAACTAAGGTTTTAACATCAGCACAGCAACCTTCTTGCACTTTAAGCAGCCAGGCTCCAACATAGTAATGTGTCTATATGAAACAACTTCTGATATTTGCAAGAGTCAGTGGCAGAATGAAATGCCTCCCAAGGCATCCTTAGCTCTCCTGTACATAAAGCCCAGAAGTTTAACTCCTAGGGGGCTTTGGGAAGTTTCATGCTTCCTCTAGCACTGGAAGGCACTGTCCTGGGAAAGCAGTACTTTATGGCATGATGAAATACCACAAAGACACTGTGGTTCTGTGCTCTAGGGAGAAGGAGCTCTCTCTCTCTCAAGGATTAATTTCTCTAACTATCCTATAAGCTAAATATTAGTGACCCCACTCCACTTATAAAGAAACTGAGGCCTAAAGAAGTTAATTATTCTGATTGAAATGGCAGAAAAATGGCAGTTAGCATTCAAACCCTGGGTCTAGTCCTGACTCCAACGCTCATGAATCCCTGTGCTGATCTCTGACTTTAATGTTCAGTTCCCAAGTCAAAACCCAAAACATTTATTTTGGACTTCTGCCGTTTCACTCAGGTACATCTAGTGGTGTGCTGGGGAAACAACTTTCATGAAAACAGGAAAAAAAAAAAAAATCCCTGATCTGAAGTGTTTGCTGATTTCAAGTTACCAAGGTGACATCACTGAAAGATGGGCAGAACTGACTTGACAGCCTGTGTGACCTGGCGCAAGCAGCTCAATAAGCCCCCAAATCCTGAGAATTTGGATCTAGAACATTTGATTGAAAGCCATTTGCCAAAACTAATTTAGTCCAAATCAAGTTGGTGAAAAAGTATTAAAACAATCTGGTTGAAAAGAATAATGTTCAGTGATAGACTGCAGATTTTTTTATTTGCTTTTTTTCTCTACTTTTTCCCTAATTTTGGATAATTAGTCCCCAGGATGTCCAACTATAGGTTATTAGTTGCAAGGTATTAATTTCGCCAACCTCCATTTCTCATCACATTTCACCGTTCGTAATCCAGCCTTACTGTACATCTCTCTCTTCTCAAAATGCTTCTATCATCTCAACTCCAAGCCTCTGCACAGGCAGTATTTTGGCCTAGAATATCTATCCCATCTTTGTCTGGCTGACTAGGGAATTACTTGGAACAGCCTAAATGTCAGACAACAGGAATTAAGTTAGAATTGTGCAAATGTCCAACATTCGGCAGGTTGCTTAAACAAGTGGAGCTGTTTTTCAAAACATATATGGTGGAATCCTATTTCGGTAGGAAAGAATATACATATACATAGGAAAGAATCTAAGAAGTTAGTCTCCAGGTAATTTTGTAGTGATTTTTCTAAATGTGGGTGGGATTAAGTGAGTTTATTTGCTCATCTATGGCTTCTAATATGACCATTCATTGCTTTTACAAAAAGAAAACCTGTTTTTTGATAAGGTACTTCTATTATTAATATTTTGGTATTACAATTGTTCATTATTATAATCAATTTTGGAAAAGGATGATTAGCTGATTATCACTGAATTGAAAAAGAATCTGGAAAATAATGAAAAACATGTAACATTTAAGAATATGTAAGTTGGCTTGGCGCCTGTGGCTCAAGGGGCTAAGGCGCCAGCCACGTATACCTGAGCTGGTGGGTTCGAATCCAGCCCGGGCCCACCAAACAACAATGATGGCTGCAACCAAAAAATGGCCAGGCATTGTGGCAGGCGCCTGCAGTCCCAGCTACTTGGAAGGCAGAGGCAGGAGACTCACTTGAGCCCAGCAGTTGGAGGTTGCTGTGAGCTGGGATGCCACAGCACTCTATCCAGGGTGACAGCTTGAGGCTCTGTCTCAAAAAAAAAAAAAAAAAAGAATATATAAATCATCACATGGTGCACAAAAATTGCCAGCACTGAAGAGATCAGGTACCCAAGAGATTCATTTTTAACTAACATGTCATTTCAGTAAGATTCTTGGGTTAGCTAAAATATCTTTGATCAAATTCTGTGCTATCATTAACTCTACCTCCTTGAGATGTCTTGTGAATCTTTGATTTTCTTTTTTCCATTCCTTTTCTTACCAGGTTAAGTAACCGGTCGAATTCTTTAGGACACACAAGCCCCTTTCTTATGATCAGACCTCTACCTAGTTCTTGGCATCCCTCCTGCTTTTGTTCCAGAAAACAAATTCCATGTCCCTAAACATGTCTTGCTGTTCCTTTCTCTAAGCCCTTGTACATGCTATGTTCTCTGAAATGCTTTTAAAATCCATGCACAGTGTATACACACACACAGAGTAATACAGTGTGATTATATTAGCACTATTAATATGAAACCTATTTGCCACATAGACAGGTTTATTTTGGGATACTAATGTCTCTAGACTGTGCAAACCCGAGTGTGATATGCATGCCAGTAGTAACACATGGAAGCTTGTTAGATGCAAATTTTCAGGCCCTCCCATGATACGTACTGAATCAGTAATTCTGAGGTTGGGGGCCAGAAAGTGCATTTTAAAAGTCTTGTAGGTGATTCTTATGCATCTTAAATTTGAGAAGCACTGACTTCTTGTCACAATTGTTAGCATTCCCTGGAGGAAATGAAAATGATTAAAAACTTGGGACATTCTTTTACATTTTTTAAAAAATGCAGATATATATGTAAATAAATAAAATGACCAATCTTGTCAAAATGTCCATTGAAATTTTACTCAATTTAAGTAACTTTAATTTGATTTAAAGCAATTAACTTTCTCCTTTAAAGAGAGGAAGTTAACGCAGACTACCACTCTACAGGGCTTCGTTTATTTATTTAGTTGTTTAGTATTCTTGGAATTCTTTAAGCTACACTTGTATTATAATTCCTAATTTTGGATGGAGACAATGAAGCCCAGGAACTTAAACATTCAACATCTTGCCTAGGATCACATAGCAAGTTAGTAGGAGGCCTGGGCCCAAACAGAATTCCAATCTGTTGCTTAGTCCTCTGAGTCACAGTATTCGTCTACATTTATTATATCAAAGGAATTAACTTAGTGCAGATCTTGGAAGGTTATAGCAAACATTTAATTTTGTGGTCAGGCAATTAAGGGTCCTCACCCTCTATCTGACCATTACCTACAGGACGTTCCTCTTTGTTGGTGTTGTAATATAGGCAGCCTGTGTACATCTCCCTCTGTAGCTGCTCAAATCTTGGCTCGCACCCAAATGCCCCACTTGGGTTTTGTTCAGGAAAGATTTCTTCCAGCTGCTTTATTTGTTCCACGATTACATGTATGAGTTCCCAGAATGTACAAGATCACAAGTCAAATGAAAGGCTTCAGTTCCCAGTTCGCATAAAGAGATAAAATTTGAAACCAAGGAAACGACAAAACTTGGCTAAGTGAAGGGCTAAGTATAAATGAGACCGAAGAGTGTTCCTACTAAAAGGTCAGCACATGCTAAAATGCTAAGGGAAAAAAGACACTATAGAGTAATCATAGTATCTTTGTGCTATATTTATGGTCACACTCGAGTACAAAGGGATTCAGACGCCCCCTTCAGCATTTGCAATTTGGGGCAAGGCAAGCTGAGAGAAATGAAAAGCGAATTTTGATGAAACAATAAACAAAACAACTATATAAATAGGGCTCCTGTTTTAAGAATTGGAAGAGTCTATCTGAAAGTTAAATTTGGGCATCCTGGAAATTGGCCATCATTCAAGTCAAGAGCTAGGAGATCACGATAAAGAGATGCATTTCTAAGGGAAAAGGCTGAAGTAAAAGGAACATGGGCAGCAGTTATTTGTAGCAGATGGAAGTGCACCTGAAGAGTACTCTTTAGGAATGCGTGTGGAGTTCTACAGCGTATAGGGCAGGAGAGGAAGGTGACCTTCGGTACAAAAATGGAGAGTCTGCTGACGTATACCACCAAATGCCAAAGGGTCTCGGGAAATTTAAGAAGAAGAACCTGAGTTTGGCTTCATGCATTTCAAAATACATATGAGAGAGTATTTAAAAGTGAACAGAGCTCCCAACACATCACACACACTTATTTGTTGTGATTAAGATGTAAGATTGGTGAGAGCACAGTCCTGCCATATTACAACTGTCATATGTAAAGAAGATCAAACACAACGAGACCTTCGGAAGCTTACATAATGCATAAACAGTCTAGATGTTCTAGTACTACTAAGAAGAAGTCTGTAAGAAAGGGAAAAGCACCCCCCAACTTGTCACATATCATGGATGCTGTGGTGTTCTGCTCAGATTCCCCAGCTATTGGAAGTCTCAGCTGCTGACAGTCCTCAGCTGAGACCCACCCTCGGCTAAAGGAAGATGCCTTGCTTAAAGTTATTTCCCTTCATCTGGAGGACAACCCCTATCCAATGTCTGGTCAACATAGGAGGATGAGTACCAGTTGCCTCAACCTCCATGTCTAAGTCTGTTTCCCAAGAGTCCAATCTAAGACACATAACTTACACTTTAATTTTAAACTTAAAATATACATTTATTCCTTGATATTTTGATCTATGCTAAAGCCTTTATTATTTTCAAGAACAGGTCCATTGATCAGCATGCCTTATTCTCTATTTTACATAAACTATACCTAAAATGTATTACCCATGATTTTCTGCTTTGGTTTCCTAAAAGTATGAAAACTTACAAGACCATTGAAAAAAATTTAGATGTGGACTCTCTCTAAACTTGATATCCCCCCAACTTCCAATTTTTCACAGCTATCTTACAAAGTGCTATATTTTTTTTAAAAATTAAATATAATAAAATACATATAACATAAAATTTACCACCTTAGCCATTTTTTTTTTTTTTTTGTAGAGACAGAATCTCACTTTATCGCCCTTGGTAGAGTACCATGGGGTCACAGCTCACAGCAACCTTCAATTCCTGGGCTTAGGCGATTCTCTTCCCTCAGCCTCCTGAGTAGCTGGGATTACAGGTGCCTGCCACAATGCCTGGTTATTTTTTTTGTTGCAGTTTGTCCTGGGGCTGGGTTTGAACCCGCCACTCTCGGTATATGGGGCCAGCACCCTACCCACTGAGCCCCAGGCACCACCCCACCTTAGCCATTTTTAAGCAGATAATGCAGTCATATTAAGTACACTCATACTGTCATACAACTATCACCACCAGTCATCTCCAGCACTCTTTTCATCTTGCAAACCTAAAACTCTGATCCATTAAACAATAACTCCCCTTCCCATTTGTTGCTTCCAGCACCTTGACAATCACCACTTTTTGTCTCTACAAATTTAACCACGCTATGTACCTTAGTGAGTAATTTTATTACATCTTTCCAAAGCTTTCAGTGTTAATTTTTAGGAAAAAGTTGCTGTATTTTTGTACTTATATTCCATCTGTTCGCCTAATAGTTAATTAAATTACACGATTACAATAGCAAGTTTGACTGGCATAAGTAGGTTTGGTAATAACACAACAACAAAAAACAGAAATAAGTTTGGGGACGAAAGCAACTCAGGTAGTTAGAGCAGAACTGCATGAGTGTACTACAGAGAAGCCAGTTCCAAGTACTCAGTATGCTGTGGACATCCACTGGACTGCTCGGCATAGGTACTATAAACTGCCTTTAATCTGGTGAGCTGGTTAAGAGAGCATCTTCTACTATACACAAATAGATATCGTTAGCATTTAATGAGCATCTACTATGTGCCAGGCACTGAGCTAAGCATATAATTTACATTATGTCATTTTATGCCTATTTTCCTATAAGGTAAATATTATCATCACCCTCATTTTATGTGCAAGGAAATCTAGGCATAGAGAAGTACCTAAGCAATTTATCCAAAGTCATGCCATTAAGAAGTGGCAAGGCTGAGATTTCCAAGTCAGTGTGATTCCAAAGCCTGTCCCCATTTTACCCACCACACTGGCTCTTAAAATGAATATTAAATAAAAGGTGTAATAAGAAGACAAATACAGAAGTAATCCTTTGTTTTCTATTGGCATCATACAAAATGACAAAATATGTCACATCTAGTTCCTCTGAAAGACTATAATTTAACAAACAAGGGATGCACTTAAATCCTCACAACAAAAGAATGTAGGTAGTACAATCTGCAATTGTTATTTGTTTACACCGGAATGATTTCAGTTAATTAAAGACAGAAGAGTTAGGCAATATTTGTAAGGAAAGAACTGAAGTCAGACATCTTAATTATCCTTTCAGATTAGCACACAAAAAAGAATAAGCTACGAATGAAAAAATGGAAAGTTTATACACTATAATAAAAGCTAAATGTATTACATCTCAGGACAACTCTTTGAATCAAAAAAAGAAAGAGCAAGAGAGAGCACCAGCATAGCTAAAATAATTCAGAGTCACATAGCAAGTGACTAATTAGAGCGATCTCATTACAACCATCTGTATCAAAACCCATATGGAAAATGCCAACCTACGGTTTTATTAGAGGCATTTTCCAAAGAAAAATAAAGCATGAATCTGTGGTCATCTATTATAAAGAAATGTCAATGACATCTCAAAACAGATACAGACAAGATTTAAAGAAAAAAGGAGGCATTTAAGATTGTTAAATCATAATGGGCATTTAAGATTGTTAAATCATAATGATGAGCAGCAGGCTCCGCGTAATAGACTACTGGAGACCTGAACATAGAGAAGGGCCCTCATCCTCCTAGACCATGCTGTACCTCCTTTCCACATTTGTCATAAAGAAGCTGCTCATTGCTTCCTTCCTCATGCAGCACACTGAGATAGAAAGACAGCAGCAGAGATTCCAACAGGGCAGCACCTCACTAAGAAAGACTGGCTCTTTTCAGCTCTTTTCAGTACCAACATGCCATGAACCAGACATCATCACACACATAGCCTAAGAGCCATGCTCTCTACTGGATATTCTGTGACAACTCTTCTTTCACATAATCTTCTGACCTCAATGGTATTATCTAGACACCTGCCCTAACTGTCCCACAGATGCCTTAAATAATTAAATACCCATCCCAACTGACACTGTCATCAACACTGTACCTGTTCCTTCTCCTGTAGCCCTGCCATACTGAATGAAGCCATCATTTGCTCAGACTCCAGGCCAGAGGCCTAGGAGCCATCCTCCACTCCTCCATGTCACCTTCCACTGCAAATCCTGTCACCATGGACCAGTGTGTGGATTTAGACATAAAATAGCACAACATTGGAATTTGTTAGGTAGAATCCATCTTGTAGTTCTGTACCACACCCAAAAGATGTGCCATTTACCCCTACATTGCGCCAATTCAGTTGGAGCATCCCAACTCCCCCTCCTCTCTCCCCCCTCCCTAATTTCCCCTCTCCAACTTGAATTGAGTGGGCCAGTAGATTATCTCTACTCCCCTCTGTGGGCCAGTAGATTATCTACTGGATTCAAATTAGTGTTGAGTACATTGGTTATTTGCTTTTCTATTCTTGTAATACTTTACTAAGAAGAATGTGCTTCAGCTCCATCTAGGTTAATACAAAAGATGTAAAGTCATCATCCTTTTTATGGCTGAATAGTATTTCATGGTATATATCACAGTTTGTTAATCCATTCCTGGAATGATGGGCATTTAGGTTGTTTCCACATCTTGGAAATTGTAAATTGAGCCGTGATAAACAATCTAGTGCAAATGTCTTTATGATAAAATGATTTTTTTTTTCTGGGTAGATGCCTAGTACTGGGATTGCAAGGTCAAACAGGAGGTCTAATTTGAGTTCTTTGAGGATTCTCCATACTTCCTTCCAAAGAGGCTGAATTAGTTTGCAGTCCCACAACAGCATCCATGCCAGCATCTGCAACTTTGGGACTTTGTGATACGGGCTAATCTTACTGGGGTTAAGCTGTACCTCAGGGTGGTTTTGATTTGCATTTCTCTGATGATTAGGGATGATGAATATTTTTTTCATAGGTTTGTTAGACATTTGTCCTCAGAGAAGGCTCTGTTCATGTCTCTTACCCAGTAATAGATGGGATTGTTTGCTTTTTTTTTTTTTTATTAATTTGAATTCTCTATAGATCCTAGTTATCAAACCTTTGTCAGATTCATAACATGCAAATATCTTTTCCCATTCTGAAGGCTTTCTATTTGCTTTGATTGTTGTGTCCTTAGCTGGGCAGAAGATATTCAGTTTGATTAAGTCCCATTTGTTTGTTTTTTTGTTGTTGTTGCAATTGCCACAGAAGTCTTTATAAAATCTTTCCCCAGACCAACGTTCTCACGAGTTTTTCTCACACTTTCTTTTAGGACTTTTATCATTTCATGTCTTAGACCTAAATCTCTTTTCCATCTTGAATCAATTTTTTTGAGTAGCAAAAAGTGCAGGTCCGGTTTCAGTCTTTTACATACGGTTATCCAGTTCTCCCAGAAGCATTTATTGAATAGGGATCTTTTCCCCAGTGTTTGCATTTGTTTGGTTTATCAAAGATCAGATGGCTATAAGACATTGGTTTCATCTCTTGGTTTTCTATTTGGTTCCAAATGTCTATGTCTCTATTTTTGTGCCAATACCATGCTGTTTTGATCACTGTGTACTTGTAATATAGCCTAAAGTCTGGTAGAGTGATGCCTCTGGCTTTGTTTTTACAACTAAAAATTGCCTTGGCTATATGATCTTTCTTCTGGTTCCATATGAAATGAAGAACTATTTTTTTCCAGTTCTTCAAAGTATAACATTGGTATTTTAATGGGGATTGCACTGAATCTGTAGATTGCTTTGGGAAGTATAGACGTTATGATGAAGTTGATTCTTTCCAGCCATTAGCATGATATGTTTTTCCATTTGTTTATGTTTTCTGCTACTTCTTTTCTTAGGGTTTCATAATTCTCTTTGTAGAGGTGCTTCAACTCTTTCATTAAGTTTTTTCCTAGGTATTTCATTTTCTTTGAAGCTACTGTGAAGGGAATTGTGTCTTTGATTAGCTTCTCAACTTGGCTGTTGTTGGCATATACTGATTTGTGGACATTGATTTTATATCCTGAGACGTTACAGTATTTCTTGATCACTTCCAGGAGTTTTGTGGTTAAGACTTTGGGGTTTTCTAAGCATAAGATCATGACATTGGCAAAAAGCAAGTTTGACCTCCTCTGCCCCTACCTGGATGCCCTTTATATCCTTCTCTTGCCTGATTATATTGGCTAGAATTTCCAGAACTATGTTGAATAGTACTGGCAATTGAGGACATCCTTGTCTGGTTCTAGTTCTAAGAGGAAAAGCTTTCAGTTTTACTCCTTTCAGTAGGAAATTAGCTGTGGGTTTGTTATAGATGGCTTTAATCAGTTTAAGAAATGTGTCAGTTATGTATATTTTCTTAAGAGCTCTTGTTAGAAAAAGGTCCTAATTTTTTTTTTTTTTTTGAGAAAGAGTCACTATATTGCCCTCGGTAGAGTGCTGTGGTGTCGCAGCTCATAGCAACCTCAAAGTCCTGGGCTTAAGCGATCCTCTTGCCTCAGCCTCCCAAGTAGCTGGGATTACAGGTGCCTGCCACAATGCCTGGTTTTTTTTTTTTTCTTTGCAGTTGTCATTGTTGTTTGGCAGGCCTGGGCTGGGTTCGAACCTGCCATCACTGGTGTATGTGACTGGTGCCCCAGCTGCTGAGCTACTGGTGGGGAGCCAAGGATGCTGAATTTTATCAAATGCTTTTTCTGTATCTATTGAAAGGATCATATGGTCTTTGTTTTTGCTTCTACTGATATGGTGAATTACATTTATGGATTTGCGTATGTTAAACAAGTCTTGTATCCCTGGGATAAAGCCTACTTGATCATGATGTATAATTTTTTTAATATGTAGCTGTAATCTATTGGCTAAGACATTACTGAGTATTTATGCATCTATATTCATTAGTGAAATTGGTCTGTAGTTTATTTTTTTAGTTTGGTGTTTTCCTAGTTTTAGTATCAGAGAATGTGTTGGGAAAAGTTCCTTCCTTCTCAATATTTTAGAATAGTTTTTTTAGTTTGGTGTTTTCCTAGTTTGCTTCAGAGAATGTGTTGGGAAAAGTTCCTTCCTTCTCAATATTTCAGAATAGTTTCTGCAGTATAGGTAAAAGCTCTTCTTTGAAAAGAATGATAGATTTTTGTATGAAGCCATCTGAAGCCTTTATTTCTCATTGAGGTTATTAGAGATTTTAGTTTTTTGTTTCTAGTTAAACTGGCCAAAAATTTATCTATATTATTTAGTTTTTCAGGAAGCAACTTTTGTTTCATTAATTTTCTGAATGATTCGTTTTCAATTTCATTTATTTCTGATTTAATTTTGATTATTTTCTTCTGCTAAGTTTGGGATTAAATTGTTCTTCCTTTTCCATTTCCTTAAGATGATTCATTAGGTTGTTGATGTGCTCTCTGGTTTTTGAATGTAGACATCTAATACAATAAATCTCTCTCTTAGGAGTGCTTTTGCAGTATCCCACCTGAACACACCACAGGTTTTGGTAACTTGTAGCTTCACTGTTGTTATGTTTGAGGAATTTAATGGTTTCCTCCTTTATCTTTTCCTTGAACCAATTGTCATTCAAAACAAGGCTGTTTAATTTCTATGCCTTTCTGTGGGGATGAAGATTTTTGTTGAAGTTGAGTTCAACATTTATTGCCTTGTGGTCTGAGAAGATACAAAGTATAATTTCAATTGTTTTACTTGTGTTGCGATTTGATTTGTATCCCAGGATATGCTCTAGTTTAGAGTATGTTCCATGGGCTGATGAGAAGAACATATATTCCTTAGCTTTGGAATGGTGTGTTCTGTATATGTCTATTAAGTCTATTTGTTCTAGAGTTATTTTTAAGTCCTTTGTATCTTTGTTTAGTTTCTGTTTAGAGGATCTGTCCAGTTCTGCCAGAGGGGTGTTAAAGTCCCCAGCTATTATGGTGTTATGGGAGATCATATTGCTTATACCAAATAAGGTCTGTTTCATAAGTCTGGGAGCATTTAAGTTGGGTGCATAAACATTTAGAATTGCAATGTCCTCTTGTTGTATTGTTCTCTTGATCAGAATAAAGTGATCATCTTTTCTTTCTTAACTTTAGTTCCTTTAAATCTGCTTGTATCTGAAAATAAGATTGTGATCCCTCTTTTCTTCTGATTTCCATTTGCCTGAAATACTGTTTTCCATCCCTCTAACCCAGCAGTTCTTAATCTGTGGGTCAAGACCCCCTTGTAACAATGAAAATACATCCTGTATATCAGATATTTACATTACGATTCATAACTGTAGCAAAATTACAGTTATAAAGAAGCAATAAAAATAATTTTATGGTTGCACCACAACATGAGGAACTGTATTGAAGGGTCGCAGCATTAGGAGGCATTAGGAAGTTTGAGAACCACTGCTCTAACATGACTCTTGATTTGTCCTTTAAGGTTAGGTGTGTTTCCTATAGATAACATAAAGATGGCCCAGGAGTTGGAGGTTGCTGTGAACTGTGATGCCATGGCACTCTACCCAAGGCTACAGCTTGAGGCTCTGACTCAAAACAAAACAAAACAAAACTTGTGTTTTTTTTATCCATTTAGCCAGCCTGTGCCTCTTCAGTGGGGAATTCAAGCCATTAAAATTTATTGAGAGAATTGATAAGTGTAGTGGAGTTCTATTCACCTTATTTTGTTAAGGTCTGTTGTTTAGTTTTATCCTTCGTGCCGTTGTAGAAGCTAGATTTTGTCCTTTAGTTTTTAGATGTTTACTTTGGTAGTGGGCCATTGTGATGGTCAGTGTGGAGAATAGGTCAAAGTTTTTCCTGTATAGCTGGTCTTGTGGCAAATGGTCAGTGTGGAGAATAGGTCTAAATAGTTCCTGTAGAGCTGGTCTTGTGGCAAATTTCCTCAATATTTGTGTATCAGGAAAAGATTTCATTTTTCCATCAATTTTGAAGCTTAGTTTAGCAAAATACAGAATTCTGGGCTGAAAATTGTTTTGTTTAAGAAGATTGAACATTCTCTTTTGGCTTCAAATGTTTCAGTTGAGAGGTCTGTTACCCCCTTGATGGATCTGCCCCTGTAGGTCAGTTAGTGCTTACTCCTGGCTGCTTGCAGAATTTTCTCTTTTGTGTTGACTTTGGAGTGGTTCATAAGAATGTGTCTTAGAGGAGCTCTGTTTGTGTTGAGATGACCCAGGGTTTGCTATCCCTCTAAAAAGAGTGTTTTGGAATCTTGTGAAATTTCATTTATGATATCCTCCTGTAGGGCTTCTATTCCTTTGGGACATTCTTCCTCCCCTTCAGGGATACCTATAATTTATATATTTGAATACTTCATGAAGTTCCATAATTCTCTGAATGATTGTTCTAATTTCTCTACCTTCTTTTCTGTTTCTTTAATATCTGGGTTAGCTCAAGAGCTTTATCCTGTAGTGCTGAGATTCTTTCTTCTCCACAATACTTTCTACTGTTTTGATACTTTCTATTGCATTTTTAAGTTCCCTGATTGACTCCTTCAATTCCTCAAACTCTGCCATATCCTCTTTTTTTTTGGGGGGGGGGCAGGGCCAGGTTTGAACCCACCACCTCCGGTATATGGGGCTGGTGCCCTACTCTTTTGAGCCACAGGTGTCGCCCCTGCCACATCCTTTCTATATGCTTCATATCTTTCATCCATTTTTTTGTTCTGTTTTTCTACTTTCTCATAGTTCTCTTTATTGCCTTTGCCATCCATATTTTAAATTCTCTTTCAGTTATCTAAAGGTGGGATCTTTGTACTAGCTGCCTTATGGTCCCTTTGGGGCTGCTCTGTTTGGTTTTTCATGTTGCCAGAATTGTTCTGTTGGTTCCTCCTCATTTGTGTTTTCTTCTTGTTCACTTCCTTCCCCTACTTTTCCTTCTAACTACCTCTATTGCTTTCAATTGCCTTGTCTCAGAACTTAGTGGCCTTTTGGTATACGGCCAAAGGAAGAGACAGGTAAAGAGGTAGGGATAAAGAAGAGAAAAAGAAAGAAAAAAGAAGGGGGGTGAAAGAAGAGAAGGAGGATTGCTTCTCAGCCTTTTGGCTAAGATCAAGTATAGAAGAGAAAGTGGAGAAATGGGGTGGTTCAGCAGGGTATTATGGCCATACCCACAACCCTAGGACTTTAGGGGGCCAGGTTGGGTGGGTCCTTCAACATCAGGAGCTCCCTACCAGCCTGGGAAAAACCCCACCTCTGCCAAATATGGAAAAAAAAACCCACCTCTGCCAAATATGGAAAGAGAAAAAACCAACAAAACAAATAAGCCTCTGAGTATTAATGATCATGGGATCTCAGAAGTCTGGCCAAAGAGTCTGATACAAAATCTCCTCATTTACCAAGCTCTAACTTCCTATTATTTAATAAATAGCAAGTTTAATTCCTGCATCAACCAGAATAGAATCCCCAGGAAAAAAAGAGAAAGTAAAAAGGGGACTTTCCTTTAGCACTAATTTTGTTTTTGTTTTTTTTTTTTAGACAGAGCCTAAAGCTGTTGCCCAGGGTAGAGTGCTGTGGCATTATAGTTCACAGCAACCTCCAACTACTGGGCTCAAGCAATTTTCCAGGCTCTGCCTCCCAAGTATCTGGGACTACAGGCACCTGCCATAATGCCTGGCTATTTTTTGGTTGCAGCCATCATTGTTGTTTGGCAGGCCTGGGCTAGATTCAAACCTGCCAGCTCAGGTGTCTGTGGCTGGAGCTTTAGCCACTTGAGCCACAGGAACCGAGCCAGCACTAATTTTTAGCATCCCCATTAGAGAGTGAAGAACATCAGGTAACATTAAAAATTCTTTTGTAGCTCAAATACAATAAGCCATCTTTTCTTTAAAAAAATAAATTTTATTCCATATATTGAAGGAGTACAACATGATTTACAGGGTACAGACTGCTACTACAGTGAAGCAATTTAGCATATCCATCATCACAGTTACCCAGCTTTTATTTTTGTGGCAAGAGTTGCTAAAATCCAGTCACTCAGCAGGAATCTCAAATATAGTACAATTTTGCTACCTGTAGGCCTCGTGTTTTACATTCTATCTCTAGACTTGTTCATCCTACATAGCCATTCCTTTGTACCTCTAACTTACATCTCCCCATTTCCTATCTCCCACCCATAATCACTATTTTATCCTCCATCTCTGTGTATTTGACTATTTTTTTTTAAAGATTCTACATAAATGTAAGGTTATATAATGTTTGTCTTTCTGTGTTTCGCTTATTTCACCTAGTATAACGTCCTCCAAGTTAATTCACATTATGGCAAATGGCAGGATCTCCTCATTTTTAAAGGCTGAATAATATTCCATTATACATGTATGTACATTACAGTTTCTTTATTTGTCCATCAATAAATGTTTAGATTGTTTCCATATCTTGCCTATTCTGAATGCTGCCTCAGTGAACATGGGAATGCAGATAACTTTACAAGGTAGTGATTTTATTTCCTTTGGGTATAAGCCAAGAAGAGGGATTGAGGAGTCTAATGGTATTACTATTTTTAATTTCTTTAGAAACTTCCATACTGTTTTCCATAAGGGCTGCACCAATCTACATTCCTACCAATAGTATACAAGGGTTCTCTTTTTTTCCCCACAGTATTACCAACGTTAGTTGTCTTTTGACTTTTTGATAATAGCTGTCCTAACAGGTGTAAGATGGTATCTCATCATGGTTTTGATTTGCATTTCTCTGATGATTGATGTTTTGCACCTTTTCAAATATCTGTTGGCCATATTTATGTCTCCTTTGGGAAATGTCTATTCAGGCCCTTTGCTTATTTTGAAATTGAGTTATTTGTTTTCCTACTATTGAATTGTATGAGTTCTTTATAAATTTTGGATATTAACCCCTTATCAGATTTATGATTTGCAAAGGCCAGCTTATTTTTAAGACCCTTTTATCTAATCAACAGATTGTTTCCTTCTAGCAGTCTCAACCTATAGTGATTCATTCTGGGTAAACACAGAAACATTTCCTAAGTAATTTCTCCTGGCTGAGATCTGCAAGGATGCTGCTTGGGGCTCCCAACGCAGTTCCCTTCTAGAGCCCTCCTGAGAGCCTCTGAGATGAACAGAAAATACAGCCTTGGCTTTGAATCTCAAACTCTGCCACTTACTGTGGGGCTGCAGTCAAGTTATCCAAACTTCTGAGTGTTATGTTTCTTACAGAGATAAAGAAGATAATAACATTTACTTACAGGCATGTTAAATTCAACAACAAACAATAAACATCAACCAAGGGCCAGGTGTTGGCTTGCAACAAGTCACAACTATGCCTTTTAGGCATTCCTAGTTGAATGGGGCAGACACAGGCTAATCAAAAATTGTGGACAACACAATGTGGTTCCTCCTTTGTGCGTCTGTAATCAAAGATGCACAAAGGAGGAAAGACTGACTAGAGGCTAGGGTGAAGAATCAAAAGAGAACTTATCCAAAATGAGATAATTACATAAAACCACAGTGCCTAAAGTCTGGCTCCCATAATAAATGCTTTTTTAAAACCCCCATTTGGGCTATAGCTTTTATTGACACGGTCTTTCTCATCTTCCTGAAAGTTCATGCATAAAATTACCAACAAAATACCTGATAGTCATTGGTTCATTGGTTCCATTTTTGGAGAAGCACTAGTTTCACTGTAAGAAGCTTCCTTCAAAGTTTTTTGTTTTTGTTTTAATCTCTGGCACCTGCCCTTCTCCTGTTACATGAACGTTGAGTAACAAATAGATGCTCACTGGTTCATCTGGAAATTGGGCAGATTTAAAAAATTTCTTCCCACCTTCATTAAGAAGCTTTCTCAGAAAGAATAAGTTCTGAATTACAGTCGAGACAGAAAATGTTTGTAGTCTGGAACACAAACATCTGGGAAAATGACATCTTTTGGTCCTAACACTTCATGATTTGTTACCACTGTACCTTATTATCTTATACAAGAGAATAAAAAGAATGTAGACACTAGAAAAAATAAAGTGAAAACCAGAAATTCTGACATCCAACTTCTATTTCTGGATAAGAAACTAAATAAATAGCTTTGATCACAGATGCTTTCAGATCCTGGACAAAGCATCTAAGGTAGCAAACAGTGCTTTATGTTAGAGGCAGCGGAGGTTTTGAAATATGTACACATATTCTTTGATGTTCCTCCCTTCAACAGCCGTTCCCTGAAACGTGGGCACTGGGCTTCCTCCAGTCTCTCCCTGTCTTGGATTCTTGCTCTGGGGGAAGCCATCTGCCATGCTGTGAAGATGCTCAAGCAGCCCTGATGAGAGGGCGGGTGGTGAGAAACTGAGGCCTCCTACAAAAGCAGGCACTAACTTGGCAGGCGTCTGAGTGAGCCACCTCAAAAGCCAATTCTCCAGTCCCAGTTAAGGCTTCAGATGACCAATGCCTTGGATGTAACCTTGTGAGAGGAAATGAGTCAAGACCACCTATCTAAACCAATACCAGGTTCCTGACCCACAGATATGGGAAAAATACTAAGTGTTTCTTGTTTCAATCAACTAAGTGTCAGAGTAATTCCTTACTCAGCAATAGATGACTAAGACACAGGCCAATAAGATATTAGGGATAAGCTTTTTATATTCAACACAGCATCATTTTCTTAGCTAACAATTCCCTTAATTTCCTTCCCTAGAACATAAAAATATGACATAACACAACTGTGTATTTTGAGATAGAACAAGGAGTTAATGCTAGTTCTATGCCATTCTACTACTTCATAGCCCACACTCCAAAGAAAGAAACTATAGTTTAAAATACTAGATTAGATAACTACAAACAGGTAATGACTACTGTGGCAAGGCAATATAAGGAAAGTAAATAAATTATCATAAAATATTAAAAATCAGGCAAACAAAGCCAAGTAGTCCTAGCCACAATTATTAGACAATAAACAATAAGTTTTGAATTTTACCAGAACTAGTAGTTTAGGCACTTATATAATTTTTTCATGTATTTAAAAATATAATTTTGTACGAGTAGTGCGAATTAGTCTTTAAAGGTCCAAGGTCTTATATGTGCAAACAGAAGAAAGGGCATTTTATTCTCATTTATTATTTATTACTTTTCTCAAAAGTTGGATTCATTTATTCACAAACATTGCTTGTATATATAATTTCTGACAGAAATTGCCTTACAGCCTGGGAATGAAATGCCAGGAACAATAGTCTGTGTCCTCAAGGAACTGGCACCATGCAGACTACTGCATTTCACATTGAGCATGGCCTGTGGAGACTTTCAAAATATGATACATGGGCCCATTTCTAGATTTTAAATACCAAAGGCAGGAAAGTGGGACCTGGACATCTCCCTTCTTTCTTAATCACAATTGTGATGCTTAACATGGAGAACTACCAAGGTTGGGCAATAATATAGCACAGCCCATTTACGACATCATCCAGTGCTTAGTGAGCACGTGCTCTGCACCAGCAGTGCTAAGTGCCAGGGAAACAACAGTATGCCAAAAAATAGGTAACCAGAGGTTAGAAGGACAAGAGAGTCAGCCAAATGAAGGGAGATGTAAGGCTTCTCCCCATCCTAGGCAGAAGATGTGGGCTTAGGGAACAGGGAGGAGACAGCACATGAGGAAGACTGATCGTCTTCAAATGTGAACTCATACCATGCAGTAAGTTTCTCTAGTAAATAAAAAAATAAAGTGGGCATACAGTCATGGATTCCGAGTTTTCCTTATTATTTTTTTTTATTAAATCATAGCTGTGTACATCAGTGCAATCAAGAGGTACAATGTGCTGGTTTTATATACAATCTGAAATGTTTTCATCAAACTGTTTAGCATAACCTTCATGGTATTTTCTTAGTTATTGTATAAGACATTTGTATTCTGCATTTAGTATGTTTTGCCTGTACCCTTCCAAGATGCACCGTAGGTGTGGCGCCAACAATTATCCTCCTTCCACCCCAACCTCCTCCCTTCCCTCCCCTCCCTTGCCCCATATTCTTGTGCAATAGTTGGGTTACAGCCTTCATATGAAACCTTTAAATAAGCTTCATAGTAGGGCTGAGTACATTGGATACTTTTTCTTCCATTCTTAAGATACTTTGCTAAGAAGAATATGTTCCAGCTCCATCCATGTAAACATGAAAGAGGTAAAGTCTCCATCTTTCTTCAAGGCTCCAATCAATGAGTTTCGGATATAACCGAAAAAGAATTATCAGCACCACAATTATATTAATTACTAACATCACCTTATCCTCAATCCTAGTACTAATCGCCCTCTGACTCCCACAACTAAACATCTACACAGTATTCCATGGTATACATGTACCACAATTTATTAATCCATCTGTGGGAAGATGAGCACTTGGGCTTCTTCCATGTCTTAGCAATTATGAATTGGGCTGCAATAAACATTCTGGTACAGATGTGTTTGTTATAATGTGATTTTTTGTCTTCTGGGTATATACCAAGTAAAGGAATGATAAGATCGAATGGCAGATCTATTTTTACATCTCTGAGTATTCTCCAAAGGTCTTTCCAAAAGGACAGATAGTATTTGTAATTAGGGAAAAACACTTGTTTCCCTAAATGGTCAGGGAGAATGGGGACATGACTTTGAGTGGGTGTGTGACAACATTGCCCTAGAGAGAAAGAGAAGGTGTTGGTAGGCTGTGCCCACACATTAAAAAACACTGAATTTCAAGTTCTTTTGTGTGCTGTACCCTCCCAGGCATCATTCTGAATACTCAATAATGTGGGACTGACTTGACCTATTGGCTCTGAAATCGCTCCTATGAGACTGCAAAAGAATGAACCTGCCCAAACGCGTGCACTTGTATCGTGAAAGTGAGGCAAATACACGTGCGTCACACCACATGTGGGCACACGCACAACCTCTGACTTGTCTGGGTTCTAGAAAGCCCGAGAAGCAGTCCTGGTGAGGCTTTGCTCGTGAGGAGCACAGGGGCCTCTATTTTCAGGAATGTCTCCTTCCACCATTGCGCTCATAATCGGGGGTAGAAGGAGCTTGGTTCACCGCACTGAAAATATTCCTCTACTTGGACGATCTCTCCTTAAAAAATAAACATGTGTTTCTATCAAAAATATTACATGCCGGCTCGGCGCCTGTGGCTCAACCAGCTAGGGCGCCAGCCACGTACACCTGAGCTGGTGGGTTCGAATCCAGCCCAGGCCCCCCAAACAACAGTGACGGCTGCAACCAAAAAATGGCCGGGCATTGTGGCAGGTGCCTGTAGTCCCAGCTACATGGGAGGCGGAGGCAGGAGACTCGCTTGAGCCCAGGAATTGGAGGGTGCTATGAGCTGTGATGCCACAGCACTTTATCCAGGGGGACAGCTTGAGGCTCTGACTCAAAAAAATAAAATGAAATAAAAAATATTACATGCCAATTATTGATTTTAAGCTCTCAGCTCTCTTATTTTAAAAGGTCCT